>CM056945.1:25351298-25444435 GCA_029856935.1 Cyclocarya paliurus | reverse complement strand
CGGCTGGAAATAAAAGCACGTATGGCGTCCAGGGAAGGCCTTTGTCGAAGGAACTTGATCACGATGGAGAACCGGAATGGTTCAGCAGATCTACTGATTTCTTCTTTGGAGAACTGAAAAAAGATCTCCACCATCCATAATTTTTGGAGCACGCGGGGCTACAGAGATAACGGGAAGAGGCCGAGGGACCGCAGCAGCCATCTCAGCAAAGGTTTGACGGCCAGAAACGTGGCCATCCACGGCTGCCATGCAGCCTGAAGCAACCCAGGGGCCAAACGGAGAAGAAACCACAGTATAACCCTAGCAGAGCACGTAAAGGGTAGTTTCGTCCAGCAAAACCACAAACCCTATTTTTATAAATAAATAGGGTTTATTTATAAATAAATAAACCCTATTTATAAATAAATATTTTTTATAAATAAAAAATATTTAATATAACTTGTCATCTAACAAATATCTGTTTAGCAGTTAAGTTTTTAACATTTTTAATCAAAACTTCATTGGTTGATTTACAATCTATTCTAAGTAAAAACTTTTAATTTAACAAATCATCTTGAAATTTAGAAATACATAATACAATAGCTAAAATTTATTTTTTAATAGTACTATAATTCTTTTGGGTAGGATTCTAACATCCTGAATGGAATCGAACAATCTGTTTAGAATCGTTTGATAATTTTTGTTTCATAATTCCTCCATAACCAAGATCAGAGGTATCTGTTTCAACAATTTTAAAAGTACGAGGTGATTAGAGTCATAAATATGGTAATTACTTAAAGTGAGACTGATTACTCGTTTATTTTTACAATTCCTCTCAACTTATTTTATCTCTTCTCATCTAATCATTACAACTTTTTCAAATTCTCATATAAAATAAAATAAACAATTCAACTTTTTCAAATCTTAAAACAAAAAATAATATTAAAAATATATATTTAAATAATATTTTATTCAACTTTTAATTTTAATCTCAACTCATCTGTGAAAACAAACGAGGCCTTAATCTGTTTTATAATATTTGTATATTTCTCTGTCCATGAAGGTGGGTTCTTTTTTAATCTTTTTAAATAATGGTTTGCATAATGGCCTGAGAGATTGATAAAAATCTACAACATAGTTGAGATTTCCCAGAAATCTTTGTAATGGTTTCTTATCTTTTATTTCATCCGAAAATTTATTAGAAAATTTTATTGCTCTACAAATTGGTGTAATAGTTCCTTGATAAATATCATGTCCAAAAAATTTAATTTTGTTTTTGAAATAATTTTATTTTTGGTGATGAAACAACTAATCCATTTTATTTAATAATTTGAATAAAAGTATTTAAGTGTTTCCAATATTTTTCAACAGATGAAGAGAATATTAATACATCATCTATATAAACTATTGAAAAATGAGTAAAATGGATAAATATTTCGTTTATAATATTTTGAAATTCACTAGGGATGTACATTTTTTAATCCAAATGGTATAACATTCCATTCATAATATCCGAATGGGACTGTAAATACCGTTTTATACCGATATTTTTCAGCAATTTGAATTTTTCAAAACCCACTTTTCATGCCAAATTTTGAAAATACTATAGCATTATAAAAACGAGATAACAAATCTTTCTTATTGGAGATTAGATATCTAATCCATTGTAATACTTTATTTAACGGTTTATAATTGATAATTAGCCGAGAGACTCATCTTTCTAATTATATCTGTTTTTTAGCATAAAAGGCAACACAGCTCCATAGTGACTTACTTTTCCTAATCAATCATTTTGTTAATAAATCATTAATTTCTTTTTTACAGAATTCTAATAATTCATTATTCATTTGGATTGGTCTAGCCTTGGTCGGAATATTCTTTTCAGAAAATTCTTTTTCATAACGTAATTCAACTATATGTTGTTTTCTATTCCGAAAGGCATTAGGCAGGTTAGAGCATACTTCTTTTTCAATTATAGTTTTAAAATTATTAATCTTTTGAGTCAGTAACAAATCTTTTAATTGTTCTGAATCCTTTTATATTTTAATTCTTGTTTTAAGAAACTTATCTGTTTTTCTTTTCTCTTAATCCTTTTTTTTGTTAAGAAAGTAGTTTCTTTCGTTAATGAAACTTCTTTTAAGGAGTTAATTTGATACAGGAGGAAATAAGCAATTAAATTAAATTTTTTGTCCAAGTATTTTAGTAGAAATTCATTCTTTTGTTACAAAGAAAGGGTAAAATAATGTAAGGAATGGATTTCCTAATATTATTTTGGTGTTAATATTTTTTTACTAAAATAAATGTTGTTTTAAAATAAATTCCATTATTACAAATATGTGCATTAGATAATTTATAATTTATGTTTAATTTTGTTCCATTACTTTGGGATAATGTCTCTTTTATTTTTTCAAAATATTTAGAAGGTATTAATCATTCTTGTATACAATTTAAATCTGCTCGTGTCTAATAGGGCAATTGTAGTAAAAGAAAATTCTTAATTAATAGAGACTGTTACTTCAGTATACCATTTCTGAAAATTTATCCTATCAAGGATATTAATAAAGTTGTCTGTTTCATTTTTAGTGACTATTGTTGAATAATCTCCCTGTTCTTTATTATGAGAATTGTTTACATTTTTGTCTATTTTTAATAGTATTATTTCTAGTGGTAATTGTTCATTTGAAACTTCTATTTTAAGATTAGATATTTTCAAACTTCTAACTTCTTGTTTTATCTCATTAATTTCTTGTTGTAGATCTTGTATTGTAATTCCTTTTTTTTTTTCTATTTTAAATCTTGCTACTATCTTTGAAAAATTATAAGGTGCTAAAGAGGTTACTGAAGTGGTTTGATTATTAAAAGTATCTTTTAGTTTTTCTAAATAATCATTTCTTTCCTGTGGATCTTTAATTTTGTTTATTAATTCTAATATAATATCTTCTTGTTTTGAAAGTACATTTATGGTTTTATTATAGATACAATTATTTTTATTTAAACAATTGCAGATCTGTACTTCATCTTCTTCAGATTCACTATCAGAAGATTGTTCCGAAAAGTTTGATTCTTTTAATTGATAGATTTTTTCTTCTCCCGAAGAGCTTTCCTCTTCTTCTCTTGAATGTATTATAAAAATGCTTAATAATTTTTCTTTTAATGTTTTAGATATATCCAATTCATTAATCTATTGTTTGACCTTACAATTTGATTTATAATATCCAACTTTTCCATATTTATAATAAACAATTTGTTTTTTTTTCTTTTTATTAGTCTTTTTTGAATTTTTTATTGGTTTATTATATATCTATTTATCTTTTGTCTTTTTATAAGGTTTTTATATTTTCATTTTTTGTTAGAATAATTCTTATAAATTATTTTTTCATTTTTGTGTCTTCTTGAGGGAGCTACTAATGGAGTATAACCAAACTATTTACAAAAGGTACCTAATTCCTTTTTAGCAGATTTATTTTCTTTATCTATTTGCTTTTTTAATATTAAATTATTACACATAATCAAACTAATTCTATTAATAGGAGTTATTATATCAACATATGTGAGATTAATAAAAACAATAGTACTATATGATTTTACTAATGATTCTCGTACCTTTTGGGTGAAGTAATATAGAAGTCTGGCTATGAACTTTTCATTTCAGTATGGCTGTTGACAGTCATTTCTGATCATAACTTTAGTTAAAAATACATCTTTATACCAACAAAAATTAGATAATTGAGGACATCTTAAATTAATTAGCAAATCACTAGTTCTTTCTTTAAATTGAACAAGATCACCAACGAAGTGTTTGGTTAATGCATATATTAAAGTATTTACAACATCTTCTCATAGTAGACCATCTTCTGTTTTAATTATTTACATATTTTCATCATATTTATATGCAGTTAATATTTTTATTCTTTGTTCATGTGAACGATAATGATCACACCAGCCTTTTAATTGGCCAGTAAAACCTGTAACAATAATATGGGTTACTTGGTGATCAGTTTTTCTATTACTTTTATAAATGTTAGCAACCATAATCATTTCTTAGAAATGATTTAATATTTCATACTCAGATAATTCATCTATATTCTATTCATATAATACATCTGGTGCAAAAGCAGGTCTCGGATACCAATTATGAGTAATAGAGACATGATGTTTAGAATCTCTAGCTGAAAAACTATTAACTTGATCTCCTCTAATCTTATTTACTTGCAATTCTAAATTTTTAAATTTGATTTTCAATATTACTAATTTCAAAATCAGATAATACAGGCGAATCTGTTTTACTTAATACATTAATATAGGGTTGTTTTGAGGTAGATGTTGTATTGGAAATGCTTAATTTTTCTAATTTATTAGAGATTTGTTCTAATAAATCATTTTTGTTTTTAGAAAAAATAGTTTAGATGAGATGAGATTTCATTGGGAATAAATAAAAGAGTTTCTTTTGTTTCTTTAATAGTAGGATTAATAGGTGATATTTGAGCTTTAATTCTTTCTAATTGTTTACTCATGGTTTTTAGATATAAATTGGTATAATTGTTTTGTTGGATTATATTATTAGTATTTTTAACTTCTACTAAGTTATTACATTTTTTTTTATTGATGAAGCCAATATTTGAGTATTTTTTTTTTATTGAATTTAATGGCTTCAAAAGGAGGGTATTCTTCATAAATAATTTGATTAATTTCTTCTTTAATCCTTTGATTCGTAGTTTTGTTTCATATTTTTGTAAAGGTATATTAATTTGTATTCCTTCTAAATACTCGTAATATTTTTCTTGAATCTAATCTCTTTCTATTTTTGTAAAAGTCAAGAAAAATGCTAGTATTTTTTGATTATTTTCCTCTTTCATATACTCTTGTTTGAGATATTTTTTATTAATTTTAAATTTTTTTTTACTTAGGGTGTATATTTAGGCATCATCTCCAACTACTTGTGAATATGTTGGAGTTTCAAGATTATGAGAGGTGGATGCTTTATTCGGATGATTAACAATATATACTGATGTATCAATAATTTTTTCAGAAATAATTCTCCGAATCTCTATGTCTAGATTCTAAGATCTATTGTCAAAATTTTGAGATTTATTTCAAGAAATTGATGTAAGAATAGATCTGAGTGTATGATAACTAGAAGGTGCTGGAGAAGAATAATGTGATAAAGATCTTCTAAAGGGTTGAAAGGCAATTTGGACTGTTCCATTCATTTTTTGATCTATATATTCAAGATCGTCTCTAGAATTATTTTCTATCTTAGGTAATTGAGTAATATTTTCTAATTGCTATTCATTAGAGAGAGTAATTTGATTCCAATTAATTTGTTTAGAAATTTGTACACTAAAGTTTTGTGTACTAAATTGTAATAATAATGTATATTCTTTTGGACTGGTAATAAGAGTTTGTGGTTCTAATATTGTTTTCATCAGTTTATAATGGATCATATATACTACTGTTAAAGGATGTGATCCTTTGATCATATGATAACCGTTTGTTTTAATATTTAATATTAAAGCATGTAAGATATTTGTATTGAATAATGAAAGAGAATAATTGGGATGACAATTCAAATAAATTGGACCTTGGAACAAACTTGATTATACAATTCCAAGTAATGAATTATGAAAATTATAGTGTCTTCTATCTCTTAAACAAAGTAATACTGAAGTGTTCAATCCATTTCTAATGAGTGGTTTTATAGCTACTTGTACTAATCCAATGTGTATGAAAGAATATTTCTGTTCTTTGTGATGTTTGATAGCTTCCTTTATTAATAGTTGTAATGATTCATAGTCATTATTTAAACTAATAGTTTTTTCTACTATTTTAATAGTATAGTTAGTAAGAAATGATAATTTAGAAGAAAAAGTAGAATATTTATATATTTAAGTTTTTGGAACATTAGAACTTGTCCAATCTTGTAAATTTCTTTCTATATCTATTATACTGTAATCTTCTTAGTTTATTTTATAAGGTTCTATGGGGATACTAGTAGTGGATTCATTAGTTTTAAATAGAGAATTCATTGAGATAGGTTTTAAAACAAAGATTTCCAATATCCAAAGAGAAATAAGTAGATTAAGAACTTGAGGAAACACCACCGAGACTACCCTTAAAGCCTTCCAGCATGAATGGCCTGACCAACAGATTTTTCATAGCTTACCAACACAAACCTCTCAATATACTTAATTTTTTTTTCTATGGGTTATCTTTGTAAAAATCTATAACAATGATTTTTTTTTTTTTTACAATGCAAGGATACTTAAATGATATCTTTTACTCTTAATTTTGTTTATTAAGAATTCGCGATGATTTTCACACTATTCTAATAACCATTTTCTTCTTTGATATAGAAGATAATTAGTTATCATTAACTCTTTATCTTGTTTCATTAATTCAAGTTTTTCCTTAAGATCTTTTATATCATTTATCAATATTTATAATTCAAGTCTTAGATTGTATTCCGTACATTTTATTTCATATAAATCTTGATAACTAGCACTATGAGCAAAACGATATTCCATAATTAAAATAGACAATAAAACAGCAAAATAAAATATCAATAAAATAACATTATAATAACATTATAATTGCCAATGGCTCTGATACTAAAGATTTTGTATATCTTTTCTATCTTATTTACTTTTTCATGTATATGATTGGTTATATCGCATGTTTTACATGCTCTCATGTATATGGTTGGTTATATTGTTATTATATAACAATATAATAACATATAGTATTGTATACTATATAGTAATATTAATATTAATATTAGATAGCTAATCGAGAATTAGGATTTGCTAATGGCCAAAACGTCATAATTAATAAAAATAACAATAATAATTTTATGAATATAATAATAATATCACATATTTATACTAAATTAGTTGATGTAATGTTATTTTGGACAACTTATTAAGAACATAGTATATTCTAAAATCTAATATCAATTATTGGGAATTAATTTTTACATTTTTAACAAATTTTGGAAATACTAAAAATGTTAATATGAAACCTAATATTATTACTTATAGTTAATAAAAAAATAGTTTCATTAATATTTAATTCCATTATTTTATACTTTAATAATTTATCCAACATTATTAACAGTATTCTAGAAGCTTTAAAATTCTTAATAAATTGCTTTATTTAAAATTACTAATATGATGTACACATTTAGAAATAAAAATTATAGTATTAATTAACGAGGAATAAATTAATATATAATATAGACATTTGGCTATAATTAGTAAAACTAACAACAACAATATATTATATATAATATATAGCATTATATAGTGTATATATAATACTATATATATAGTATAGTATATATATTATATATATAATATAATATATATTATACAATATTAGATATAGTATGCTATATGTTATAGTATATATTATAATATATAACATATATTAATAATATAATATATTAATAATATATTTTTGGAAATTCAATCGTGAAACGTTTGAATGTAATATTTTCTCACGTTCCAATGTTTCCTTTCACATTCGAATGTTACTCAGAATGACGTTCGAATGTTTCGTGTATCTAAGCCCAAAATCGAACAGAGAAACGTCATTTTCACCGTTCTCTCTCCACTGTTTGCATGCCACCACTAAACCGTCGCCACCGCCATCAAACCCTGCCACAACTATCGCAAAAAGGTAGGCATCCCTTTTTTATTCTCTTACATATTTTTTATTTAAGATTTAGTAGGAAATTGCCCCAAAACGAAGTTAGTGGTAACCAGATTTTCAACTCCATTTTCCAACCACCACGGGTTGCCATTGGCCAAATGGTCACCATAGAAAAGTTTCTTGAAGTGTATACTTCATTTCTATGGTAGCATTTCACCACTTAAAACCATGGTACGTGATTTTCGAGAATGGCTGAGTCGACTCAGCCATTTTGTGTTGTAACGTTCGAACATTTTGACAGAATGTTAGAATGTACGACAATTCAATTACATAGCCGTTATGCTGTCTACGTTTGAATGTATATTTTTTACATTCGAACATTACTTTTTATAGCATTTACGTCCAAACGTACTAACTTTTAATTTATTCGTCGTTATGCCTTCCATGTTCAAATGTGTATATTTTACATTTGAACATAAAACGCATATATTTGAACGTAAAACACATACGTTTAAACGTATAATATCCACATTTGAAAGTGTAAGGCATAACGTTCAAACGTACCACATTTCAAAATTCTTAGCTGTTATGCCTCCTTAATGTTTGAACGTGGATATTATACGTTTGAACGTTAATTGTTATGTTTGAACATTAAACACGTACCTGCGAACGTTTTATCTGAATGTTCAAACATATGTTTTACTATGTTCGAACATTAATGCATAGTTTAAAATTAATATGAAAGATGCATCAATAGTACTAATAATTTTTTTCTTTTTCTATATTCAGGATATGACTCATCCTTTGCATGCCAGGAAATGGGGGAGGGAAAGAACCACTTAGAACACTATTCGGATTAGGGCTCGTACTGTTATGATGGAGTGAGAGTTCTTGATCAATGAGTTCGACTAGCTCATATGGGAGCAGACGAACCTTAGAGATGTCTTCATTAGTAGAGGTGGGGAAATATCTGCACATTGAGGGGGAAGGTATACCCCTCAATGGTTCAAGAGTTCTATATGGGGATGTGTTTCATGCTTCAGGACACATCCTCTCACACCGTGACTGTATGTGGTGTTTCATTTGAGATTTCACCGCATGTCATCACGTAGTTCCTCGGGATTCGTCGAGGAGTTGAGACATCGACTATAACTGACTCTCTAGCCGTGGTTCGCACATCTACATTTACACACGGTACACTCGATGCAAATGTAAGCACTTCTACATCATCTACTGGCCTAGTTGAGCCATCATTAGCCAGAGGTCGAAGGTACTGATCGTGAGGCTTGGGATGATGATTGAGATGAGGATTTCTACATACTCATCAAAAGAGACCACACGCAGATCGAGAGGAAGAACGCCTTCAACCAAATACATTTGCTATCTTTCTTCTGCATGTTGTAGCTTATTGTTGCAACAAACCTAGATCCTGTGGCACATAAGACCACATTTAGTCAGATTTGGGCACAATTTTTTATACGAGTGGCACGTGGAGATCCCATCGATTTGCTACTGTACATCTTTGAGAGGATCCGTTATGAGGCGAGCATTGTCTCCACGGACAACCTTTCATACTGTGTCATCATCAGCCGGCTATTACTTGCTCAGAGAGTGCCACTCCAGCAGGAGGAGCGGGTCACAAATTAGATGAGCCCTCTCGACATGAGCATGCATCGATGTAGCATTTGATAGGCGATGGGGTATTCTCGACGACAGCCACCCTTGTAGCGGATCTAGTTCCTCCGACACAGCTCGAGCCTGGTGTGGGGAGTAGTAGTCAGCAGCAGACGAGTACATCTGCGGGAGATGCGCGGCCTACTTGGGTTGATGCGGTGATCTCATAGCTGACTGCGCATATCGATCGACAGATCGTGGTTGTAGAGGAGTCTGTCATTGAGATAGCCCATTGTGTAGGTATCCTCAACGAGAAGGTTGATAGCTTGACTGAGGAGATACAGAGTACGAATTTTGTGAACAACGCGTTCATCTGAGTGTTGTTTGTGAAATTCTATCATATTTTGTATTTTACTTTTAATATATGTAAGGAATAATATTATGTAATATATCTATAATTTTTTAATTTCAATTCTCAATCTTTTTAATGTTAGATTTTCCAACTTTAATATAAAATCATTGCATTTCAAATATATATAAACATAAATATATTTATATATATAAATATATAATTATATTTTACAAATTGTGTATATATAAATATATACAAGTCAATTTTTTAGACTTGTTCACAAGTTATGCACTATAAAAATACATAAATTTTAAATTAGAGTCATATTTAATTTAAATTTATAATTAATGTTTGAACGTTACATTGGCATCAAAATATTTCACGTTTGCACGTAAGTAGCCACAATATTCGAACGTATATGTGACGTTCGAATGCAAATTTCCCCTCCATTCAAATGTCAAAAAAATTTCATCTATCTTTAGTGATGGTTTCCAGAAACCGTCACAGAAAATGCTTTTTAATGACGGTTTTGGAACTGTCACAATTTCCCAACCGTCACTAAAAACCAATTATGTTGTAGTGATCCAAGTACGACAGACCATACATGATTTGTCACGTGACTAAATAATACAATCCTAAAATAATACAAAGCTATTAACGAAGATAAGCCTCTATTACTATTGCTCAAGTGGGGTTGGTCCTTCCTCGGGTACCTCTTCTGGCGATAACTTTGCATCAAACTCTACGGTTCCAATAAATAAAACTATAGGCAAGTTAAACAGTTATAACTAAACTGCTAGTGAGAGACAATACACATGAAGATATAATACACAGTTCCATGTACAAGATCTGTGAATGCATTTATTTGTTTGTGGTGAGAAATCACCCTCTAAGGAAAACACATGCATGCATAGTCATAGTGAGGGTATCAACCTCTAAATAAAAGACAAGTATATAAGCATGTTGAAGAATTACCATTTGAAGAGTTACCCTTTGTGCAAATCTCAAACATATAAATATATCACCTAGACAAGGAATCATCATCTTCTTATGCACATAAAACTCATCAAATCTCATCATGTTGATTGAGCTGAATTATTGCATTTTTTTTATACATTTAAAACTAACATATTTTTAATTATTTTATTATTTTATCATTGGTTTAGATGGAAAAATGGTTAAAAAGCATAAATCCAAGTTGTGATTTAAATTGATTAAAAGCATAATTTATGCTTAATTTAATAACTTGTGATTTGATTGGGCAATATTTATTCATTTGCACAACACACTTTTAATATTTTATTTTTTATCTTTTATTTTTGTTTCCGTAATTATTTATTATTTATTTTGCTTGTCCAAGTTTTACTTTTATTTTATTTGTTTTATTTTTAATTTCTATTTTATAGGTTCTTCTAAACGACGTGCCGTTTTCACTGCGAATGAATTCTGCTATTTGCTAAACGACTTGTCATTTTGTCCATAGACAAAAATGACATGTCGCTTTCATCATCTTCAACCTCATGCATCACTTGGCCTCGACGCACACAACCGTAGTAGCACTACCTAGCGGCAGCCACCACTGCTAAGCCATCCTCTACGCTGCCGCACGTCCAACTGCACAACCACCATCCACCATGCTCCATCTCCACGGCGCACGTTCAGCAGCGCCATCCTCCTCTATTTGCAGCTCCCTAACACAGAGCATTGAAGTTGCACCAACGCCAACAACCAAGCTACACCGCCGTGAGTCATCAACGTTCAGCTCCACCAAACTGATTCTTGGAGTATGCATGCACTGAAACTTCAGTGTTGCACCACGGATGCCGAAGGGAGGAGGCTACCAGGAAATTAAAAGAAAGAACGTTGGGCGACTGACGGACGCACGCGAAGACTTGAAGGGGGCAGAAGACAAAGAAGATGCTGGGATGCACTGCAGCAGAAAGAAAGCAAAAGAAAAGAAGAAAAGCTTAGGACAACAACAAAGAAGACTGGGATGCACTACAGTGAAAAGAAAACAAAAAGAAAAAAAAAGGGCAGATTTCACGACGCTGGACAGTGGGCAGAAAGAATAAATGAACTGGAAAGAGGCCGAAATTTCTTCTGCATGTGGGGAACAAGATAGACACACATGGGCCAGTGACAAATAGAATATCTTTCTGGGTGGGGACAAGGTCACGGACATGGGATACCAAACAGTACTGGTTTTCAGTGTTTTTGATGCCTATAAAAAGGCTTGTAAACTGACGAAGAAATTTGTTAGGAATGAGGAATTATGAATTAGGGTAGATTTTAGGAGTACGAGTATGAGTAATGTAACTTAGCTTGCTTTGTTTTTCAGTTTTTGAATAAAGCTCGGGTGAAGAGATGGAGTTCGGTAACGCAGTTGAAAGCCTAATGGACCAACTGTTGTTACCGAGCTTTCCTCCTTCACCTATAGCCTCCACTTTCAGTTTTATTTTTATTTTATTTCACTTTAAAATTTATGATGAATTATTCCTTGCACTTTTAATTTCAATCACTTAAATTTATGTCATTTAATTTCCTGCACTTTAAATTACTGTCATTTACTTTTCCTGCACTTTAAATGTCAGTTCATTTAAATTACTATCATTTAATTTTCCCGCACCTTTAATTTTTGCAATTTAAATTTCAGTCATTTAATATCTAACAACTTTAATTTACTGTCTTGCATCTCAATACTCAAAACCAACAAAATTAATCTGGTTCACGACCAGCAATCTTTTCATTTTCATTGCACTCTTCCATCCATTGTATATATCATCACTTTTATTTTTATTTTCTCATTGTAAATATTTCCACCATTTTACATGAGTTTATTTTTAGCACTTTTCCTGTAGAGACGATCTAGGTCTAATTATTACACGACACGCTCCTGCACTTGGGATAGCCTTTGTGCTGCTCATTTCCGAATGAGTCATGGATCATATAAAATGTTATTTCATAACCTCTCATCACATGGAAAGCCAAGGAGGGGAAATCACTTCACCGTTTGACTCAGGGAATCTCTCCCACCAAACGTACAAGTTGATTTGCATATTTCAAATCATTAAACATACACCGAAGTATACATGTTGCAACGAGAACACATTCTACCCTGCCAACTGATTCGAAGACACCACACGAGATACACCCGAAGAATCTCTAGACTCGTCTATTAAGTGAGGCTAATATGAAAGTGTTCCTTCCCGGTCATAATGTGGACCCTTACTCTTTTGTATGAAACTCATGGCAACATTTCATAGGAATCATCCTCCGACTTCTCAAACCATCAATAATGATTGACATATGGTAAGACACACACACCTGAAATGACCACATCACCAAATCCGAACTATTCAAACTCAATATCTCAAAATCACAATGTAAATATATCTATAAACATAATGGCGAAAAATATTTATTATTTCATGAGGAGAAAAAGGAAGTTACAGAATATGCAATGCTAGATTTCATAACATACATACAACATTTACCCCAATTTCATAGGAGGGATTGTCAGGCCTACTGATTGTTGATGTGCTTGAATAGGAGCCCTTCAATCTTAGGCTATGGTTGTCAAAGTGATCTCAACCCATCTTAAACCAATCATTAATAGGACCCACTACTTTTTCAACTCTCCATAAAAACGTTAAACCCATCTCAACCTATTTCATACATTCAAATACATATCTCAACCTATTTACATTCAAACACATCTCAATTGGACTAACAAAACATTACTATTGACAAATCAACTCAAATCATCTAAAATCACCTCAGCATCCAAATGCAACCTTAGTTGTTCCATTGCAGCATGACAGAGACAGATTGACGAGACAAAGCACACACGTTCCTACAACTTCTCTCCAATCCGTAGCCCCTCTTCGAATATGGGCCTCCCATGTGGAGCCGGACCATACATCTAGGTTCAAATGATATAGCCTACATAGTTGTAATTTTCCTTCCACAGACTTATTCTAGATTTGATCTTTCAGATAGAGTATGAGTCTCTACATAGGACACTACTACCATTGGAGCATTTCTGGGTTATCCCAGAAAGCCTTTGCGTTAGTATGGGTCTTTTCCTTGACCGTTGCTCCACATTCGCTCAAGCTACCAGCCTTTTTAGCTCTTCTTCTTGCCTTCAACTTTAGCTTTTATCGCCTTTGCACAATTGGTTCTGTAACGACCCAATCCTATATTATTAGGATTAATTACGGATATTTTATTGGGTTCGATGATTGGATAATTTTTCAGTTAATATTTTTATGGATGAAGTAGAATTAAATTTTTTAATGTGAGAAATATTTTAAGATAGGTTTTCAAATAGTGTTTATTATTTTTACTTCTTCCCCTATTCCGTATGTATATTTCTATGTTGTCAGACTTTCCGTTCAAATAAAATTCTTAGATAAAAACCTTTATTCCGTTCAGTATTAGTAAACTCATTGAGTTGATCCTATCACCTTTCACGCCTCAATCCTCCCAGTCTACGCTTTCTCAGTGTCATCCATTTAGATTCCTAAACCATACCAAATACTATGTCTCTATCCACGGCTCCACTCACATGCACATACACGTTCCTTGCCCGTCTATGACTTCATGCTTGGCTTCATCGCGACCGTTGCCTCCGCATACATGTTTGTCACTAGGGTTTTATCAGTTTTTTTTTCTATATATATCGGCTCATTACGCAGAACCACACATAGCACCCTTCGTTTTAGCTCTTCACAAACCAGTCTCTTCCTCAAGCCGAAAGCAAGCCCTCGTCGAAGTTGTTTTCTCCACACACAACAAACCTCACACTCAACCCTTTAGCACAGTAGAAGAACCACAAATAGAAGGCAACCAACGTGCCGAGACCCTCCATAATGTTGCCCTTCCAGTTGCTCAGCCACCGTGTTTTAGCCACTGCACACCATCAAGAACCCACTGCACCACCTCAGCACATGTAAATCCACACCACTGTAAACCACATTAAGACAACCTCCGTTCTACGTAACCAGCCACCAGGAAGCTCCAGCTCCACACATGGCAACCACCGAAATTGCACTGCCAAGTACTCTGTTTTGCACCCTCGAAAACAGAGGATTTTTCTCCCCACCATGAGCCACAGCCCAACCACCCCACGACACCAACTCCCTCCACGTCGTTACCATCGGCACAGAGAACTTCGACTAGCACTCCGCGACACCCCAGGTCCGCCGTGTCTCTCACGGTAAGTCACGTCGCCCTCCCTCACGCAGTACGCATTTTCCTCCCGTAATCTCTCTCTCTCATCACGTTGTCCATCTCTCATCACTCTCAGTTGCACAGTGATCTCCCAGCTCGCCGTGAAACACCACCACGCCCCTCCCACTTCTAGTCACTGCTCAGCCCCAGCTTCGTCGCGTGTTTCCTCTCTCGATAAGGATCTATCTCACGGCTTGTGTTTTTCTCAAGAAAATACCTCTGCTGTCTTCAAAGTTGAAAAGAAATCCTAAGCCTTCAGTCGGCTACTAATGCAGAAGTGTAGACTTTTAATTCAATTACATATTTGTCCCTTAGTTATATGCCAAACAGCACACGTGTTGAACTCATATGTTATATTTAGCTTTGATTTTACGTGGGCTCTTATCTACGGGCTTAAGTCTTAATTGTTAGAAAGATTAGCAGTTAAGACAATAATTTATTGTTTGGAAGATTTTAGGTTTAGAAAATATAAGATAATTTAGTAATTTAGATTTTAAATAAATTCATATGATTAATTAGAAATTTATGTAAATTACATGTTATTTTTATAGGTGACCGATTTCGTGTCGAAAATAGTGGATTGGCACTGCAAGGTAAGTACCATGATCATACCCTTACACGTATGTACGGTAAACGACATGTCTTTTATAAAAATATTATGCATGTATGCCTTCTATTGGAAGCCCCTTTTTACGTATCTAAGTCATGATAAAAATATGAAAATTCATTATTTTATGTAAATAATTATGCATCAAGTTATTTATGAAAGTTCATGATTTTATGAAAAGAATTATGCATCGAAAGATTTATGAAAAGCCATGCATGATTTTATGTGCAGATTTATGCATTGAAGTATTTATGAAAATCATGATTTTATATGAGAAGTCATGCATCACGACATGTTATGAAAGAATGCGATTTCATTTGAAATCTATGATATGATATGACAAGATATGACAAGTAAGTATGTGATTTCTTTTGAAATCTATGATATGACAAGTATGCAAGTATGATTATGATGAAATATGAATGATAAAATATGTAACGGCCTATGTTATCATATGAAGACGGTACCTATGTTATGGGCATATTGCATTGCCAGGTCGTACATGCTGGTAGTGCACCCAGTATGTCTTCCTTATGTATGGATTCCACAACCCGCGGCCACGGGCTAAATCGGAATCTATTTAGATTCGCTAACCCTAACTCACAGGGGTCAACAGTGGGTAACGACCTATGACAAGTGAAAGATAAGCTCATGATCATATTCATGTTATTTACGTATGTATTTATGAGTATGCACGTTTTTCAAGAAACCTTATGTTTATTATGTTTACTGTATGATATGTGCTTATTGATTATTCGACTCATTTTAGTTTATTTTCATGTTTTTTAAACCACCCCAGGTGATGACATTTATGAGGATGAGACTGCAGGACAGGACTTGACCCCGGGAGGCAAGGCAGAGGCCTAGACAGATTTTGCTATACTTAGTTTTATGGTTTAAGATTTAAGTAAATTATTTTGATAAGCACATGAGATTTTCATATTTTTTTAAATAAGTGCTTCCGCAGACTCTATGTTGGATTTTAAGTATTAATTAAATTTTATTTATGGAATCTTTTGCATCTGGCTCGTTATTAAAAGGAAAAGTTTTAATCAAGTTCAGTAGTAGCACACTGGCTCCCTGAAAATTCTATAATGTCTTTATTGGGGAGCGGGGTGTTATAGGTGCCCTTTTATTGCTTGCCTGGCATAGGGTGAAAAATCCTTTGTTTTGCCTTGAGGTGAGGTGTATTAGCCTTGCCCTCCACATTGTGTTGCTCGCCCACTTGGACTAGCTACACTTTGTAGGCCATCACTACCATTGTCTTCCATCTTCCCAAGGAAAGACTCTTTTTTTGCCTTCCGCTTGTCCTTGGGAAAGTGGTATGTCCCCTTGTGCTGGTGCGATCCTTGATTGAGCGGCATTATTGTATATTTTATACACTTAAAACTAATATATTTTTAATTTTTTTTATTATTTTATCATTGGTTTTAGATGAAAAAATGGTTAAAAGTCAAAAATTCAAGTTGTGATTTAAATTGATTAAAAACAATATTTATTCACTTGCACAACACACTTTAATATTTTATTTTTCATTTTATCCCTTCTAGTTTTGTTTTATTTTATTTATGTTTTGCTTTTATTTATTTATTTTTCTGTTGTTGTTTGTCTAGTTTCATTTTTCATTTTTATTTGTTTTACATCCCACTCTTAAATGACATGTAGTTTTGTCCATAGACCAAAACTACATGTCGTTGCTATCATCTTCATCTGCATGTCCGACGGACCCGTTGCACCATCGCCATGCACAGCCCCCAACTACACCCGTGAATCTCTACCCAGCCTCTTCAAGCACTGAACCGCTACACCTCCATGCTAAGCGGCAGCACCATTTCATGCATGCACCATGCACGGCCTCGCCGTAAGCACCCACGGCAGTAACCTCCACCTGCTGCCTCCTCAGCCACCTACACATGCGGAAGCACCATCCTCTATTTTAAGAGGTGAAAACAGAGTAAAACTCCGTTGCCCAGCCAAGCAGCACCTCTCACGCCGTAGTGCTCTCTCCATCGCCATACACTGCCATCAACGGGCAGCAACAGTCACATCCACGTTGCACTGCATCCGCAAGTTTAGAAACACCACTTCAATTCATGGCCAAAAGCCCAGCTAGCACCACCTCCGCCAGCCTCCATGCATGCGTTCGGAGCATGCACAGCCGTAGCCCACAGCCTCTTTATGCACAGCTGCAACCAAAACGATTCTCCTGTTTTTGACACCGAAAAACAGAGCAAGCTACCAGCTCTGCTAAACACTACAGCACCAGCCACGCACGTCCTCCACTCACATTGCATTCTTTTTCTTTCAATCAAAAACATCCGCTGCACTGCACCGCATACACACCAGCACGTCGCCAGCCTCACCCGAAGCCACCATGCTACCCAGCCGTGCCAGCATGCACGGCCATGCGCAGTAGTGCCACTCCTGAAGAGCAACCAGATGCAGCGTTCCACAAGCAAGATGTTCATGGCAAGCGATGCATTGACAATGCTCACGGTTAGCATTGAGGTAGAACAGAAGTTGGTGCAGCAGGAGATAGTGAATAGCTTGTACATGAAAAGCATGCAGCAAACACGGGAAATCACACAGGAAGAAGACGCAGAAACGGAGAGGAAATGAAGAAAAAGAAAAGAAGGAGAGAAGAAAGAAAAATAAAACGCAAGTGGTAATTTGCACATGGGCGGCTGAAGGCAATAGAAAAAAAAAGAAATATATATATATATAACTAGTGTTGCCTTTTGGGACTGGACGCATGAAAAAAAATAGTATGTGGGGAACAGACAGCACACGGGAAGAAGCTTTCGGCTTGAGTGGGGAACATGGCAGCTAAGTAGTGTTTATTGGTGTCTTTTTTTTTATGCCTATATAAGAGCTGTATGCGGACTGGAGAAGGTGTTAGAGGTTAGAGTCAGTCAGGAGTTAGAGAGATTTTAGTGTGAAATTAGAGTTGGAGTTCAGAAAAAAAAATAGTGAGTGAGTTTTTGTAGTCAGTTTTTATTTTTTCTGAGTTCAGTTTTTAATTTCGTGTGATTTATTCATCAGTTAGTTTTAATTTATGGCTCAGTAAATTTTATTTTTGTAAGTCTTTATTTCCAGTTTTGAGTTTGTTTAGTGAGTAAATTTTCAGTCTTCTTTGATAAATGTTGAGAGTCTGTTTTATTTTTGAGAGTTTACTTTAATTGGAAGTTCAGATTTTTGGGTTGGAGAACGCAGTCTCCGTTTCCAAACATCAAGTTTATTCCTTACAATTCTTGTTTTTATTTAATTTCGAATTACTACCATTTAATTTCCTCACACTTTTAATTTTTTGCAATTTAAATTTATGTCATTTAAGTTCCTCGCACTTTTAATTTCTTGCAATTTAAATTACTGTCATTTAATTTCCTCGCACTTTTAATTTCCTGCAATTTAAATTACTGTCATTTAATTTTCTCGCACTTTTAATTTCTTGCAATTTAAATTTATATCATTTAATTTTCTCGCACTTTTAATTTCCTGCAATTTAAATTTATGTCATTTAATTTTCCTACACCTTTAATTTTTGCAATTTACTTTTATGTCATTTAAATTTTATTGTCCCTTTACATTTCAGTTATTTAATTTTCAGCAATTTTAATTTACTGTCTTGCATTTTAATTTATTACTTTTCATCATTCACTCAAAACCAACAAACATGAATCTAGTTCATGACTAGTAAATTTTCATTTCCATTGCACTCCCACATTCATTATACATATCATCACTTTTATTTTTATTCTCTCATTGTAACTATTTCTACTATTTTACACGAGTTTGATTTTTAAGCACTTTCCTTGTGGAGACGATTTAGGAATTTATTCCTAATTACTTCGCAACACAGTCCTACACTTGGGACAGCCTTTGGGCTGCTCAATTTTGAGTGAGTCAATCCTCATAGACTTAACCACTTGCAAACTTTGGCAACCCCTTGTGCAGTGGACTGAACCTCATCCTCTAAGTATATGGCGTTCTTTCCCTCCTTGTCTTGTATTTAGACTCATAACCTAGCTATGCAAGAGGTGTAGCCTTTGTGGTGCATGTGAGTGCGTAGGTTGAGAGTTGAAGTGAAACAGCACAACGAGGTGCATTGGGTTGAGCCGTTCTGAGCTATGTGAGTTTGCTCAACCGTATGAGCATGTCCTTGAGTAAGCATTCAAGTGCAAACTTTTGGTTGGATACAAAAGCTGAGGGTCGAAACAAGAACCATGAGGAGGTTGGACATGCCATGACTAGGGGTATGTGAGAGGACTCGGTTTATGTGTTCTTGATTGTTCAAAAGTAAGGTGAGGCCATGAACATGATCCTAGTGTAAGAGTGTTCAATTAGAAATGCTTGAAAATGTAGAAAAATGAGTTCACATCAATGGTTGGTGCAACTTAAATAGACATGAATTAAAGGAAGAGCATGACGGTAAACTATGGGTTGGGGTTGTCAATCATGCACATGTTGGGTGAGTTACTGAGCCTAGTGTAATTCGATTTATGGCCAATGGTTGAGTGATGAACCCACTTGAGGTTTCGAATAGTAGGGTTTGGAGAGTTCGGTTTCTATGTACTAAGATTTGATTTTTTATGTGAACAATGCAAGGTTAAACAAGGTTGACCTGGTGATGTTTTTGAGGTCACATGGTATGATTTCATGTGTGAATAAAAGAAGTGAGCAAATATGAGGAATTAGGTTTAATGGAAAAGAAAAGAAAATGAAAGGAATAACTGCATGTGAGTGTGGAAGTAAAATGATATAGCAATGACAACAAACATAATTCCATGAGGATTAGGGGCAGATCGCAATGTCGTAATGCATCACTGGCGGTGCACCTAGGTATTCCCATTCATTAGAAGGGCTAGGTTCAAACCCATTAGCCTAAGTAGAGCCAAGACCACAATAGTCACTAATCCTAACACACGAGGGTAATAATGTGTAATGGCCATTAAGGATATTAGGTTTTGAAATTTATGCTTTTCTTTAAGGTTAATGTTATGTATGAAATGAATGTTAACGTTGATTGAGACATTTAATGTTTGACTAAAAACCTAGGCTGCAATTATGTTTACATCATAATGTAGTTGATACTGAGTATTCGACTTATTTTTGTTTTTATATTTGCCTAACCCAGGTGAGAAGAACCTTGAGTATGCTGAATAACAAGATGCTATTTAGAGGGATTACACTAAGGCTTGAGGAGTACTTGAGATGTCTTTTCTTTTAGTTTCACTATCGATATTGATGAGTGATTGTAGCACAAGACTATTTTTTTTTTAAATAATTAGTGCTACTAACAATTATTTCTTATAAGATGTTTTCTTTAAGCAAAGTACTCCTGATTTTAAGTTTAGTAGAATTCAGTTCCTCTAACGTTTATAACTCTAGAGGGATGGAGTGTTACAATTTTTTTACGCGAGTCGTTATTCCATAATTTATTGTTATTTTATAACTTTGTTCCGTTAATAAGTAATATCTGAACTTTAAGGTTGCCTTTGTATAAAAAAAAATTTAGAATTGAATTAGGACTTGGATTTAAATGATTTCAAACGAACAAAAATATCAAATCCTTGGTCTTGAAAATTTTAAAAAGTTAGCTAGTTTGGTTTTGATGCAAATCAAAATCTAGTTGCTGGCTTTTCAACCATGCTAGCTCGCTAGCGTTTTTCCTTAGTAGTAAAGACTAAGAGGCTACGCTCTTGAATTCTCAAGCAATATCGTTGGACAGCGTTCTCTACCTGCAATATGACTATTGATCTAGGTTGGGCGGCCAGAACCTCTCCTAGCTATCAACCATTTATTTTAGAATAATATTTTTAGAATGGACAATTTTACATATTTCTATCAAATATATTTATTATTAAATACGATGGGAAATGATATAGAAAAATGACTTGATTATCCACTTTTGTCCATATCTCCTCTCTCAAAATGACGTTAGACTTTACTCCCAGATTCTGATCAGGAGCTTAGAGCTGGTGAGGTCCATCCTTCTCCCAAGTAAGAAGAGTCAAAGTACGCATATGAAGCAGATATGGTCCAAACAAAGGATTTTAAATTTTAAAGATCCAAATCTAAAATCCATATTACATTTTATAATAACTTGTATAAAGTTTTATTGTAATATGTTATTTTTATTTTGTCCTTGTATGTAATTACACTCATTCTGTCTTTATATGTAATTGCACTCTTTTACTTTACTCTTTGAAGTATAAATACCTTGTATTATTTTACAAGATGATTGATTCGAATATATACACAGATGTATTTTTCATTCATGTGTTTTACATTTAATATGGTATCAGTTTTATATAAGTCTTCTTCCGCATGCCTCTTTCACGATTTTCTTTCCCCTTTTTGCTTCTTCTTCTCATGGCTCCGAAATCCTCATCTCCCATGGAAGACACATCTAGCCCTTTCTTTCTCCATCCAGGAGATAGCCCTAGTACTGTTCTTGTTACGCAATCCTTGAATGGTGATACCTATCACTCATGGTGTCGATCGATGCACATGGCGCTCTCTGCGAAGAACAAATTAGGGTTCATCGATGGATCCATTCTCAAACCTTCAGATCCTGCCAATACAACTCTTTCTTCTTGGCTACGTTGTAATAATATGGTAATCTCATGGATCCTTAACTCTATTTCATCTGAGATTTCTACTAGTATTCTATACATTAACACGACACATGAGATCTAGAACGATCTCAAGGAGCGATTCTCTCAAAGGAATGGCTCCCGTATTTTTCAATTACAAAAGTCGATTTCGACTCTTTCTCAAGGCTAGTTGACTGTTAGTGCCTTTTTTACTAAGCTGAAAGGTCTTTGGGACGAATTAATCAATTACAAACCAATTCCGGTTTGTTTTTGTGGAGATGTTCACACACTCAATTCCTGTGTTCAACAAGATCGCATACTTTAGTTTCTTGTCGGTTTAAATGAGTCCTATACCTCTGTTAGGGCTCAGATCCTCTTAATGGATCCTCTGCCTCATCTTAATAAGGTTTTCAGCCTTGTTTTACAAGAGGAACAACAATGTGTGATCTCTATATCTCCTGCATCTTCACATGAAAATCATGCCTTTATTGTTAAGTATGATACTAATCGATCTGTGAAGCCTGTGTTCAAGAAAGAACGTCCTATGTGCAAGCATTGTGGCCTTGTTGGTCACGTTGTTGAGAAATGCTTCAAGCTTCACAGTTTTCCTCCTGGATACAAATTCAAGCCACGGTCGCAGTCCATGGTCAATCAAGTTGTCTCTGACAACACTTCTTTGGCTGCTTCTCCTTTTTCATTAACTGAGTCTTAGTATCAGCAGTTACTGGCTATGCTTTAGCCATCTGATCCTACTACCTCCTCTGTTTCAAATGTTGGTATAGACTATTATTCTATTCCATCTATTTTTTCCTCCAATTGTATTTTACCTACTAATCTTGGTTTATCTTCTTGGATTCTTGATTCGGGAGCCACAGATCATATGGTTCTATCAACATCTTTTTTTTCCTCCTTCATACCAGTCATGAACACTACTGTCAAGCTTCCAAATGGCCAAAGTGTATCTGTTTCACATATTGGCACTGTTCACATTTCTAAGGATTTGATCCTTAGAGATATCCTTTGCATTCCAGCTTTTTCATTCAAATTAATTTCTGTTAGCAAGTTAACCTTGAATCTGACTTGCTGTTTGTCTTTCTTTTCTGATTTTGTTTTTATACAGGACCTGAATCAATGGAAGCTGATTGGAGTGGGTAGACACAAGGGAGGACTCTACCTTTTGCAACAATCAGGCTCTTCTACTAGTGATTTACCTCAAATTCATTCTTTACATGTAATAGCATCCAATTTAGCTAAACAATTGTTTGTTTGTTCTAAATCCTCGAAACATGCCTTGTTTGAACTTTGGCACAATAGATTAGGTCATCCTTCTGTTTCTAGGATGAAATTTTTACATAATTTTGTGCCTGACATGTTAGATACTGATTCTCCATGTCTTGTTTGTCCTCTGGCCAAACAAAAAGAAATTGCCTTTTCCTCATATTTCTTATATGTCTGCATTTCCATTTGATTTGGTTCGTTGTGATGTATGGGGACTCTTTTCCACCCCCACTGTTGAAGGTCATAAATTTTTTTTGACATTGTTGATGATTGTACACGGGCCACATGGATTTATCTTTTAAAATGCAAGTCTGAAGTTTCTTCTCTTATTCTTCAATTTTTCAAACTTGTTAAAACACAATTCCATAAGAAAATTAAGAAAATTCGTACTGATAATGGTACTGAATTTTCTTTAACATCTTTTCTTCAATCTAAAGGTGTTATCCATCATTTCAGTTGTGTTGAAACTCCTCAACAGAATTCTGTTGTTGAGCGTAAACATCAACACCTTTTAAACACTGCTCGCGCCTTAATGTTTCAGTCTAATTTACCTATTTATTTCTGGGGTGATGCAATTCTTACAACCACTCATCTTATAAATAGATTGCCTACACCTTTGTTGGGTAATAAATCACCCTGTGAACTACTTTTTCAATCACCTCCCACTTACGATCATCTTAGAACCTTTGGATGTCTCTGTTTTGCATCCTCTCTACTTAGATCAAGATCTAAGTTTGATCCTAGAGCTCGACAATGTATACTTCTTGGTTGTCCTTTTGGTATTAAGGGTTATAAATTGTTAGATCTTCCTACAAATAATACCTTTGTGTCAAGACATGTTGTTTTTCATGAACATGTTTTCCTTTTTAAATATCCTTTTCCTTTTGTTTCACCTTCAACTTTAGTGCATTTAAATAATGTTCCAAGTCAGTCATCAATTTTTGAACACTATAATATGCCTTCAACTGTCTCTTCACTCCATGTTGAGAATTTTTTTTCACCAAATACAACTTCTCCCACTATAGATACTGAACCACAGTCATCATCCACACAAACTCATTCAATTTCAGATTCTTTTTCTGAAACATCCCTTGAAACAAAATCAGAAACAGCCCCTGTACCTCTTTGCCTATTGTAAAAAAAACCCATTGGATGTAAATGGGTCTATAAAATTAAATATAGAGCCGATGGTTCTATTGAGCGCCACAAAACCCGTTTGGATGCTAAGGGGTATACCCAACGTGAAGGATTAGACTATTCTAAAACTTTTTCCCCTGTGGCAAAAATGGTTACCGTTCGTACACTTCTTGCCATAGCTACTGTTCATAATTGGTCTTTGGTTCAACTTGATGTGAATAACGCTTTCTTACATAGAGATTTACTTGAGAAAGTTTATATGACACCTCCTCCTGATTTTCATACTAAGGGGGAGTCTAAAGTGTGCAAATTAAACAAGTCGCTCTATGGTTTGAAGTAAGCATTTCATCAATGGTTTTCCAAGTTTTCTAATACTCTTCTTGAACTTGGTTTTAATCAGTCTAAAGCTAATTATTCATTGTTTACTCGTTTCAATGGTGCTTCTTTTGTTGCACTTCTTGTGTACGTTGAAGATATCTTAATTGCCAGTAATGATTCACTTGATGTTGATGATTTGAAATTGTTGCTGGACACTAAATTTAAGCTGAAAGATCTGGGTCAGTTTAAATACTTCCTTGGTTTGGAATTTGCAAGATCTCCTCAAGTTATTTCCCTATGTCAACGTAAGTATGCACTTGAGATATTACAAGATGCTGAATTTCTTGGTGCTAAACCAACAGTTTTTCCAATGGAACAAAATTTGAAACTTAGTAAAGACAATGACACTTGATTGAGTTGCATTATTGCATATTTTATACATTTAAGAGCGTTAGTTGGTTTTGTTTATTTTGGTTTTTATACAGGTTGGTTCTATTTTGTATTTGTCTTTTTTATTACTATTATTATTATGAATTTTTCTTGGCTTGTTTTGACACTTGATTTTGGGTTAGGTTATAGCGTTATACTTTGTAAGCCCCTAAGTATAATATTGTTACCATGGTATTCCTCTGCCATAAGTGAAGGTTTTTTTTAATAAATTTTGGATGGAGCCACTATGTGGTTGGCTACCGGCTCTTTTGAAAAAAAAAAAAGGGTGTTGGGTTGATATGTAGGTGGTTTCAGTCCTTTTGTGTGGGTGGTGTCAAATCCTTATTTAGGTCATTGAGTGGGATCCGATTGTTTTAATTATATAAGTTTGCGTGTTGTATAAGGTGGCAATTTGGGTTGTAAATAGGCTTATTTAGACTGTTATGTAGGGCGTAGTGGATTGGAATTGTGGTTATTTGGTATTATGTTTTTGAATTAATGTTGACTTTTCGGCTTGGGCTATAGTGGATGTGTTGGATTTGTGACAGTTGTGGGCTGTCCTTAATTATATACGGGGTTACTAGAGTCGATGCCAGACTTGCTTTAATTTTTATTTTACTATAGGGTTGGTTGTGTAGGTGTGTTGTTGGAGTTTTGTCAATATTCGGGGTTGATAGGTGGGTTGTGTTTGGGTTAAGTATGGGCTGGTCGGGTTTATGTGTGCTATTTGAAGTAACATTGGATTGTTTGGGGCCCATTTTTATGTTGATGGGTTGATGTTGGTTTTGGGATCTTTCGTACCGTGTAGTTGTCCATATTAGAGAGACTATTGGATTGTGTTAATTCTCTTGGTGCGTGACTGTGGTCTAGTTTGTCTTGTTGGACGGGTTATAAGCTTAACTTTTGGTGGTTTATCTGGTTTTATCCTTAAACACTGTAAACTTTAGTTAGTTAAGTTAATTTAATAGTTTGGTTTATTTATTAATGTGTGCACAAATATTTTGATATAGGTTATCATGACACGACTAAAGTACAGTTCCAAAATTTAGAGAATACTGTAATATCCCACTCCTTCCTTCTTTTTGATGCAAGCAATTACGTCCGATGCAACTGTCTGCTTCTCCTTAGGGACTACGAGCCCCATTATGTGTGCTAGATCTTGATGGCGTGTTTTTAAAGATATTATGTGATTTCTAAAGCTAGTTTTGTGTTTTAAAGTTATGAGTATTTTAAATTAGATATTCCCATCGTTATTTGACTAAGTAATATTTTAAATAAGACAATTATAATATTTTTGAAGAGCTCTAAAAATATTATAATTGTGGGAAATTATTTTTAAAAATAAAAATGATTTCAGTTATTTAAAATATTATGGGATTTAAATTATATTGAAAACTTTAATTAATTTAATGGTTTTATTCTCTTAAAATATATTAAGTAGGACTTCATTATTTTATTAATGATGAAGGAATATTATTTTATAAACTAAAGTTTAGTTTAAATAATATTCTATCTTAATTTCTCTCAGTGCTTTTAATCAAGTTAACGTTTACGCATTTTCAAATCAGTATTTAAAGGCCACCGTTAGATCATTTTGTAGATCCCTAGATGAAGGGTTTTTGAATAAAATCCCAGCCCTCTCTCTTTCTCCCTCACTTTTCCTTTCCCTCTCTCTCTTCTCCGTCTCCCTCAGCTTGCATAGCACGCCTCTCTCCCTCTCACTGATCTGCTCCACTACACAGCCTGGCGTCGCCGTGCACCGGCAAGGTTCATCGCCACCACCAACGGCTTCCCCTCACTCCGGCAAGCTCCCACCACCGAACCCAACCTCCATCTCGCAACCACCTTCTTCCACGCACATACGCAGCAACCCACACACGGTTTCACTGTACGCAGCCTTAGCGCCTCTAGGCATGGCTACCTAGGCCACTGGACACCACCACGAGCATCCCCGAGTCTCCCCCTTCCTCCTCCCTTGGACCCAGGGCCGGTAGCCACCTCACGCACGAGTCCTCTCTTCCTCACGCACGGGTTCTCTCCTCTCCACCGCCGTACCCCGCCAACCATGGGGTCTAATCACCATCTCCAGCCTCCTCAGGCCACCACTGGCCTACCCCAGCCACCCATAGCTCTGATCTACCCCTCATGCATGCTCACTCTCCCTCACTGTCCCGTGGACTCTCCCCACCTCATGGCCTAGATCCACCATCGTGGACCGCCATGCCACCTCCACCAGCAGCCTCCCGAGCCCCTCTAGGGCCAGCCACGACCAGCCGAGCCCTCCCCCTCCACTTCCATGCCTTGAGACACACAGGTGTCCCTTGGAGACCCACGGCTCTGTCGTGCTCCGCCTCCCCAGCTGCCAGAAGGCCACCCTCAGCCTCCCTTGACCTCCTTTAGCCTAGCCCTAAGCCCAAACCACCATTTTACGTGGTGGACAACCACCATACATGATGGACAGCCACTGCATGTGGCTGACCGCCACTGTACACTGCTAGATCCATAGCGTTACGCACCTTGCTGCCATCATAAAGTCACCATGAGCCCTTCCAAGACCACACATAGCTATCCAAATGCCAAACAATCACCGTACACGGTGTAGCCACCTCGAACTACCCTTCCGACGTCATAGACTATGATGGTTAGCGGACAACGCACGGGTTATCCCGTTGATGGTGTAACTCTTTATCCCTCACTATTTATGTTATATGCTAGTTGGTTGGTTAGGTTGTGGACTATGCTGTTAGTATTGTGGAGTTCGCTATGTAGTATGGTGATGCAATGTGCTGTGTACGTGAAGTGTTGGGCGTAGTTGGGGAGTGTGCTATGCAGTGTCGTGGACTGTGCTGTGAAGTGTGGCTAAGATGTGGCCTGTAGTCTAAGGTGACAAGTGTGGCCGTGTAGTCGGCTTATCGTTGGGAGTATGTGCAAAGTGACTAGAAGGTATTAGAGTAATGTAGTGGAAGCATGACCGGGCAACGTCACGAAGTGACATGATGAGTTAGGAGTTGGCGTATAGTTGACATAGCGGAATGTCAGAGGACGTGACAAGGTCACGGTGTAGCTTGGGAATAGTCTTGAGCTATATGGCGTGATGTGAAGTGTAGTTATGAATGGAGTCCTGTCGTGTCAAGTGTTGGGGTGAACTGTCAAGAGGTACGGGTAGCATAAATAGTCGTGCTAGCCGAGTAAGAGAAGGTTGGTATTAGAGTATGGCGCTTGTCCATACGAACCTGTCATCAATGTATTATATGTTGGTCTTAGGTGATAAAAGGGTGAAGTACGTGTGTAATCTGGGTGGACACATGTACTGAACGGATTTACCATACTTAATGGGTAATCTGTCCGAAGCACGATTACACGGTGCTTAAGCCTCAGAGTTGACTTAGAGCCATGTGGAGTGTATGGATGAGCATGAGGATTTAGAGTGAGCTAAGATACATGAAGGTAATGATGAGTATACTGTCTAAGATTGGGATGTGTGACTTAATCGGTCTGAGTCATGTGTCGGAACGTGGTTAATAAGAAGAATAAGATAGAGGTCCTAGTGTCTTAATCCTAAGGTGAATCATGAGTTCACCCTAGTGAGTAAGCACTCGAAGTAGAACGTTGAGTTTGGAAGAACTAGTGCCCGTAAATGGGTTCTTGAAGGTTTTATCGTAGTAAAGGACACGTAAGGGCACGAGATAGAAGGAGAGTGTAGTTGTTCTATTTCTAGTTCAGTTGTTTATGCACTAGATAGAGAATGACACTAAGGTTATGTATATCCATGTAGGTTACCATCTGACACGTGCATGAATGGATTTCATGGTATGAAAGTAGTATGGAGTCTAGGTAAGTATTATGTTCATACTCTTCTAGAATTTTCTAAAAGATATCAAAAAGAAAAGGAAATACTTTTTTGCTTACGATGCTTTACAAACGACACGAAAGATGTTTAACGAAAATATGCAAAGCATAACGTTTTAAAGTACAAGTATGTATGGCTGTCCTTGGCAGCCCCTTTTTAAGCAACCAAAGTATTAATTGTACACATGTGAATGGATGACTATATGCAGTATCTATTGTATGTATTTTTCATAAAAACACATGTCATGAAAGACGATTTTTGGGCCACGCACCCCAAACGATGTTTTCTCATGAAAGGACTATTAAACGAAATGAAAAGAAAAGATGATCCTCATGCTCATGCTCATGAAATGAATGAATGAAAGCTTCAGCTCTTTAGAGCTGACATGAATGAATGAATGAAAAGAAAGAAAAGCATGAAATCATGAAAGTATGAAGATACGTCACAACCATATGAATGAAAAGGGTACCCAATGAATGAATGTGCAGTTTGCAATGTTGGGTAGTAGTATCTGTTAGTGTACTCAGTGCTGCACCCTGACTAAATGGGATTCCAACCTGTGGCCAATAGCGAATCCATTGGTCCAAAAGACCGCTAACCCTAGCACGTGGGGCGTAACAGTGTGCATTGGCCTATGAATGTGAAAAAAAAAGAATGTATAAATGCATGGCATTCTTCAAGAAATGAAGGCACTGGCGGGAGAAGCATTTAACAAAAAGAAAACCCTTTTCTTTAAAGAAGAAAACCCCGTCTAGTGATGTTTGCAAAGGAATGCATGTATGCACGTACGTATAATATTTATGGAATGATAAATGCATGACTAGAAATCTACGTTGTTATATTTTAACTGTATGAAGTAATGCTTACTGAGTATTCGACTCATTTTAGTTTTTATGTATGCCCTTCCCCGCACAAAAACTGAATGAGCAGTTAGCTCAAGACAGACAAGGCCTGAAGGGGAAGAGTACGAAAGTCTAGGTACGAGGATTTTAACCGCACGAGAGGCCTTTTTATTTTAAGATTTATGTTTTCCGCTATAAACCTCTTTTATTCAAAAAGCACATTTTATTTTATAACGTAGAGTCTTGCACCCTGGGTACGGAAGTAAAGATTTTAAATCGAACAGTAATTCCCTTCGTCTTTTCTAAAATATTTTGTAAAAAGCCCCACCACAAGGATGGGGATTACAAATACACTGTAAGAGTCAGGTAAGTGGGTTTCTTATGCTAAATTTGCATAAAAAGGAATATGAACTGAGGTTATTTTGTTAAATGTGCATGTCATGTTTTAAAAGACATGTGAAAAAAACCTCAGCTATGGGTTCTACATTCACTTATGAGATTTGTATGCAAGAGAAAAATACTTTTTGACAAGAAAAGTGTAGACATGACAATATTTGACATGTTTATGAAATGTGTAAAAGAGTGAATATGAAACTTGAGAATTTTTGTACATGTTATACAAAAATGTTTTGGATCTGTTTTTGAACATATGAAAATGATATGAATATATTCAACACGTAATTTGATATGATATGCCTAAAAAACCTTTGGCATGACTTATCTATTTCTACTCTAATTTTTATTCTGGTTCTCATATGATGATATTGGTTCACATGATATGGTTGGTACCAACATGATATGATATGAGTGCACCCACTTTAGAAACAAAGTGGTCTTTTATGTGTTCTTTCCTGTGTGCGTACACGGGACTCTGAAATGAATAAAGGAAAGTTTCACAATATGATACTGCCTGGTTTAACCATATGGGATAGCAAAACCCTACCATGGGGGTTAAATATGGTATATGATATGATATGTTGATATGATACGATACGATATGATAAGTAGAAAATGTTCAGTTATGTTATGCCAAAGCGTTTTCTTAATATGAACAGTTGGTTTTTGAAATATGAAAAAGATTGAATTGTCACTCTGATATGTTGTTTATATGTTTAGAGATCTACATATGAAAATGAAATGTTTTTGTATTATGCATTTTGAACTCTCTGAAAAGGCTCATGTTACACACACTAGTATATGTGCTTTGCTTACTGAGTTATTGATAACTCACTTCCTTATCTTCAAAATATTTTCTGATGATGTGGAAGGTCCAAGTGAGGACTAGGAATAGGAAATGTGGGCATGGCTAAGCTGAGGAGAGGGTGTCGAGTATCTTAGGGTACTACTGTTAAAAGAAAGAATTTTGAAGTCTTTTAGTTATATTTATGTATTTGGTTTAGTAAAACCTAAAGATTTATTAGTTTATTATATTGAGACTACTAGGAGATTGTGGACCCCTTGGATTCTGTTATTATTGTAGTTCCAATATGAGATTGTTTACTGTTTATGAAATCTTTGGAGATTTTAGATGTGTTGGGAGACAGGTTTATAAGTGACAGATAGTAATTCTCTGACTCATCCTGATATGGGGCTTTACAATATATATATATAACTATATATAGTAATGTTTATAAATATATATATATATAGTAATAAATTAAAATGTATAGTGTAAATATTAGACTATAATAAAACATTTAGTAATATACGTTCGAATGTTATGGCATATTGTTCGAATGCTTAATTAGTGATTGAATGTTTTTAGCCATGAAGAAGCATGTTCAAACATTTTCTAGGGTTTTTGGGCACGTCTGAAATAGTGGCGGGAATGTCTCCCGCGAATCCTTAGGCAATGGAATAGCGTTTGAATGATACTTTATTATCGTTCGAACGTGGGCTATAGAATTTTTTAAGCGGAAAAACATATAAGCATAATTAATTTTCTTGTTAGAATCTGTAATATTTACGTTCGAACGGTCAAGAACTTAACAAGGCACGTAGGTGACCATTCTTTTCGCCTTAATAAGAGAAGTTTTAAGTTGGATGATGGTGTTTTGTGGACTTGATACTTTTTACAACGACATTTTTCATCGTAATAACTTCAAAAATTATGTACAAAATTAAATACCCCACAACACCCCTTATTCTCATTCATCCCCTATTCTCCTTTAACCCAGCGCCACTCCCTCATTTTCTCCCCCACATTCCTTCATTCTTCTCCTCATACTACTTCATTCTTCTCCCCACACTACTTCATTCTTCTCCCATTTTGATTAAAGAGAGACAAAGATTGACATGGAGATACAAATAGAGTGAGTTAGATTGAACTAACATTGTGAAGAGGGCTGCATGAATGTTCTTTTGTTCAGTGAATTTGTTCACTGAAATAGAGTGAGTTAGTTTCGGTGTTTTATTGTGGGTTGAGTTGTTTGGAATTGCATTGAAGGTAAATTTCGTGTTTTATAGTTTATAGTTTACTCAATATAATTGATGTATTTGTGTGTTTGTAATTATTGTGTATGATTTGTAAAGTTGGGTTTGAGGATTGTAGTTCTTGATATTATTCTGGGTCTAGATCTAGAATCTGTATTGAATCTGTTCGAATGTATATATGTTACCATTTGAATAGTACTATTTTGTTCGAACATAAGTTTTATATGTTCAAACATTAACTGGATAAAATGGGAGGGGCCAGTAGACCTTATAAACGAATAGAGGATTTCAGGCAAGCAGTTGAGTTCTCTGATCTTAATGAGATTTTATCGAAAGGGCTGAGTTTTACCTGGGCAAACAACAGAGAAGGCAGGCTGTTCACAAAGGAAAAAATAGATAAAGCTTTAGGTAACAAGGAGTGGAATGAACTCTATAATCAAAGCTCCTGCACTGCACTTGCTGCTGTGAAATCTGATCATTCACCCTTCATTATTGATTTATGCAACACAAGCTATGATAGAAGGAGGAGAAAGGTGTTTCGGTATGAAATGGCATGGGAACTAAGAGAAGAGTGTCAAAATGTTATTAGTGAAGCTTGGGAAAAGGATGGTGGTTTAGGCTGTGAGGCAAGCATTCTAAGGAAACAATTGGGTAGATGCCAACAGGAGCTAATGATCTGGAAGCAGAAAAGCAAAAAGAGAATTCGGCTATCACACAAGGTCAACAAAGAATTGGTTTTCTCCAAGAGACTGGAACAGGTTACCATATAGAAACAATACAACAACTCCAAAGGGAAGTGATAACCTCCATGACAGAAAGTGATCTCAAGTGGCGTCAAAGGGAAAAGCAACATTGGCTCAAGGCAGGAGACAAAAACACTAAATTTTTTCACATGCAGGCCAATCAAAGGAGGAAGACCAATACAATCAAATGTGTAGAGGACTCACAAGGAAGAACAATTACTGAGCAGTCAGGAATTGGGGATGTCTTCATAGGTTATTTCTTCCCTCTTTACTTCCACACACCCTACAGATATTGAAACCTGTTTGTATGCATTGGACACCAAGCTGGACATTGAGATGAAGGAGTGGCTAATGAAGCCTTTCACTAGGGAGAACATAACAGAAGCCATTATGCAAATGAATCCCCTCGGTTCCCCTGGCCCGGATGGCTTTCCAGCTCAATTCTATCAAAAACATTGGGGGGTGGTGAGTGAGCAAGTCTGTAACTATGCTCTGAGAGTCTTAAATCAAGGGGGATCCCTTAAGGAGGTGAATGATACATTTATCTCCCTCATCCCTAAAGTAACAAGCCCAAGGAGAGTTGCTGATTACAGACCCATCAGTCTGTGTAATGTCCTGTATAAAGTGGTTTCTAAAGCTATTGCTAACAGACTTAAGTTTATTCTTCCCAAGCATTTCTTTAAATCAGAGTGCCTTTGTTCCTGGAAGGCTCATAACTGATAATACTCTTTTAGCCTATGAAATTCTTCATTCTATGAATTCAAGAATGAGTGGGAAAAAAGGTTATATGGCACTCAAATTAGATATGAGCAAGGCCTATGATAGGGTGGAGTGGCTTTTTGTGGAGGCTGTTATGACTAAGATGGAGTTTCTTGAGCACTGGGTTAAGTTGATTCAGGGCTGCCTCAATTCAATTTCATACTCGATCATTGTTAATGGGGAGCCCCAACAGGTTTTTTGGCCTTCAAGAGGGCTTAGACAAGGAGATCCAATCTCCCCCTATCTCTTTATTCTCTGTGCAGAAGCTCTCACCTCCCTCTTAAATAAAGCTGAGGCTTGTGGGGTTTTAACTCCAGTTCCTATTGGTAGAGGTCCAGTTTCAGTTAATCACCTCTTCTTTGCAGATGACAGTCTTGTTTTCTGCCAAGAAAATCTTGAGGAACTTTCAGCCGTGGTTGACATTCTTGATCTTTATGAAAAAGGTTCGAGACAAATGTTAAATAAGGAGAAATCTGCTATCTTCTTTAGCAAGAATACAGGCCCTGAGATCAAACATCAAATCTTATAGCAGGCTGGTGTTAAATCCTCGAGCAACTTTGAAAAATATTTAGGCCTACCTGCCTTGGTGGGCAGAACTAAGGTTGCCTCTTTCCACTCTCTTGTTGATAGGACCTGGTCTAGAATCACAAATTGGAGAAACAGGTTCCTCTCTACTGCAGGTAAAGAGGTTCTCCTCAAAGCTGTTCTCCAAGCCATACCAACCTATGCAATGGGTATGTTCTTGCTACCAGTTTCCATAACAAGAAAGCTTAATTTTCTGCTCAGAAAATTCTGGTGGGGTTTCAATGAAGACACCTCTAAAATCCAATGGGTCAACTGGAAACATCTCAGTTATGGTAAGGATTTAGGTGGTCTCGACTTTAGAGATCTGAAGAGTTTTAACTTAGCCTTACTTGCTAAGCAAGGCTGGAGGCTTTTACAGAACCCAAACTCACTGGTGGCAAGGATTTTAAAACAGAAGTATTTTTCTAAGGTTGATTTTCTTGAGGCTCGGCTGGGTACAAGGCCTTCCTTTGTTTGGAGAGGAGGTCATGTAGGGATAGGCCTGTTAAAGGAAGGCCTTGTGTGGAGGATTGGGGATGGAAGACAGGTGAACATATGGAATGATAAGTGGGTTCCATCCTCCCCATCTCATAAGGTGCAATCAATCCGAGAAACAGATTGTTGGTGTGAGAAAGTCAGTGACCTGATTGATCCCAATCTGAAAGTATGGAAGGATCACCTCCTTATCGAACTCTTCTCTCAGGAGGAGATTGATCACATCAGAGTAATTCCCATCAGTTTGGGTGGGAGAGAAGATAATCTAGCATGGAAATTTACTACCAATGGACTCTTTACTGTTAAGAGTGGCTACCATCTCAGCAAAGAAATGGAAAGTATGCGAGAAGGAGAAACCTCAGTAAAAGCTATGGAAACTCAAGCTTGGAAGTCCATTTGGAGATTAAAAGTTATCCCTGGCACTAAAATGTTCCTATGGAGAGCGTGCAGGGAAGCCCTTCCAACTCTAGCTAATCTGAGGAGGAGAAAAGTTGTAGAGCATAGTACTTGTATGATCTGTGAGCAGGAATCTGAAACATCTGGACATGTCCTGTGGATTTGCATTGCTGCTAAAGATGTTTGGAGCCAAAGCAACAAGAAGATACAGAAGATGACCATGCATAGTGATCTGGTGTTCGAAATATGGTCAAGATTAGTAGAGTCTCTCAGCCCAGAAGAACTTGATGAGGTAGCAGTCATAATGAGAGGATTATGGTCTCGAAGAAATGATGTTGTTCATGGTAAGGAGCTCAGACACCCAATGGAAATTCACAAACAAGCCATGGCAGATATCTCTTCATACAGAGAGGTTCTCAAAGAGAGTCAAGGGATCAATGCAAGAGTTCAAGCAAGGATCCATAGGTGGACCAAACCCGAGATAGGATCTTTCAAGGTAAACTGGGATGCTGCTGTGAAGATGCAAGAAGGGCGAATTGGAATAGGGGTCCTGGTAAGAGACCATAATGGACAAGTTATGGGATACATGCGAGCAAACAGAACCTTTAAGGGTGGACCTTTCGATGCGGAAGCCTATGGTATTCTACTGGCTGCAGTATTTTGCAAAGAAGTGGGCCTAACACATCTCTATCTTGAGGGAGACTCAAAGCAAGTAGTGGAGCCACTAAAACAACAAAAAATGAATAGGAGCTTGGGAGGTTGTCTAGTAGAAGACGCAAGGAAGGTCCTGAACTCATATACTTCTTGGTCTGTCTCTCACATATACCGTGATGCCAATATGGCAGCCCATTACCTAGCTAAGGAAGCACTTAATTCCATTGAGGACGTTTATGATCTTGAATCGTGTCCTTCAAGTATTCTTTCTGTGGTAACAAAAGAGATGGAATAGCTATGTAATTTGTTTCATGCAGTGCGATTTGTAAGTGTGTTTTCATGATTAATGAGATCAGTGTTTTACTAAAAAAAAAAAACATTAACTTGCATTAAATATAGATTACACATATGTAGCAAATATACTTTTTACAAAAATATATCTACAAGAAAATCGATACTATAAAAAAATGCTTATTAAAAAATATTTAAAAATTAATTAATAGTTAAAATAATAATAATTAATATTTGAAAAATAATAGTATAAATAGTTTAAAAATAATCAATAGTTAACATAATAATAGTATTAAAAAAACTTATAAAAATATTAAAGAATACTTAATGATACTTAATACTTAAAAAAAAATTAAAAAGTGCTTAATACTTAACAAAAGGATGGTATAAAACAAAATATTAAAATTTCATATACTTAAAAAAATATTAAAAAACACCTAATACTTAAAATATTAAAAATTATTAAAAAATACTTAATACTTGAAATATTAAAATTTTTAAAAAATACTTTAAAAATATTAACTTATTCTAATAATAATCATATTAATTAATTATTAAATTTAATATAAAGATCGATGATTGTTTTGGCTGTTGTTTGAGATATTCTTGTATCTTACATTGTTGTTATGTATTACTCTCTTGTCTTGTATGGTTCATTAAAATAAATCTTAGACTTGTTCGAGAGTTATCAATCTGGATGAATGGTTGATTAATAACTCTTGAATTATCTAAAGTGGACATTTTGGAATTGTAAGATCATTCTCGCAAACTATCTAACTATATCTGTTAGTGTCCAACATTATAATTTTGGTAGAGTCATCCGTTCTTGTTTTCTAGATATGCAATTTCGGTGATGGTGCCTCAACGTGTTACGCGTTGGTGCACACTACCAAATGAGCATATTTGGAGACCTATAGGGAGATGCTGCCAAAATTTTGTTGGACGTGACAAATAATAGTTGATAGGTTGGTGACTATGATCTTTCAATCCTGAATGGGATGGGACCAACTACCCGGTGAGAGGAAGGAATTGCATAATATCTTAGATACATGCTTGCTTGTTGATGCCCACTTGACTGTTTGTAATAAAGTATTAGGTTTGGATAAGAGTTGGAAGTGAGTTAAAGATCGCTTGGGTGATAATTAAAATGTATATGCTGAAGGTGTTAAGAAATTCTTGGAGTTCGCATCTTGTACAGTTGATAATGATGGGCGTATTAGATGCCCATGTCAACAATGCAAGAATTTACGTTCTCATAAGATAGACTTGGTGAGACAGCATCTTTTTTCAAAGGTATGATTGGGTCTTACACAACGAATCATATCCAACGTCATTCAAGCCTCCACATGAAGAAGAAGGCATCAATGAAGATGTACTGCCAAAGGTTGTTGGTGATGAATACGATGAAAATATGAAGCAAATGCTAGGTGACATTACTGCGTGAATGTAGCTTGCATATTCCGGGACTCGATGCACCCTCATATCTTGAATGTTCACTCTAGATCCTTGATCCATCTCCCAACTTTGAGCGGGTCTTCCTCACATGTAAAACCAAGGGTCTTATGTGCCAAGAAATGCTTATAGGAGAACCCCCCTCTGCTCCTCCTGAGGTTGGGGCTGGAAGTTTTGCTGGCGGAATTCCGTCAAACCATTCAATGCCCTAGCCATGGCGTAAATTCCCATCACCACGCGGTAGTTCATCCTCGAGAGCTTGGCCAAAAGGTTCATTATGTGGAAACCTGGGTTGCACCATCTCTGCCTGCCAAAACGCAACCCATAATGCAGTTCCTTAACCCCAACAAAAGGAATTTTCAAAGATTAAAGCCTAAATTTTTGGTGCTACACCTAGGTGACTTGTGGTTTTACCCAGAGCTGAACCGCTCTTATACAACCTCTGGCAGTATAAAACTAAGTACCAAAAAATTTAAAATATAACCTGACAAGAAATTCTCCATAAAGTTATTATAATCATCCAGTTGATCAAAATAAGAAAAGAAATAGTCCATCCATTACAATAGAAACAAACGCCAAGTCATCACTCCTTAGGTGGAGTCGGTCCATCATGGTTAAACTCGTCCTCTGCATCAAAATCTACAATTCCATGAAACAGAATGTAGGTGGGAATACCACCATAAGATTTTGCAATCTCAGCAAATAAATCCATAGATCAACAACCAAAAATTTTAAACATGGAAACATACAAACAAACTTGTGCTGCAGTCATAAGAGATTTTCCCAAAATACCCATTTAGAGACCTTACAAGAATAAATCATTTAATAATAGCCACTCAGTCCTAAAATCCCATTTATACCCAATTTACAACTATTTATTACGGTGTGCACCATGGACTCCCTTCGAGACCTTCCGTCCACTTTGGCTCCCTTTGTCACACCATGGGTAATGACCGCGTGTGATTTCGTAACAAGCGATAACCAACTCCATGCCCGGAGCATACTTAACCAGACATCCTCTAACCCCCGCTAGCGGAGGGGCCACAAAGTTGTACCAAAAGAATTACCGTCTTGGCTGAGCCTGCTATCGTTCGACGACAACCCAGACGATGTCATTGGTTAGATTAATATGAACATCTTAAAACATTTAAAGCACAACGGCAGAGCACAACGGCGGCAGAAGGGCGGAGCACGACTGCGACAGTGGCGGTTCATAGTGGCAGAGGCAAATCTAGGTGGAACATAGGGGATAATGATGGGGTTCTTTTAAAGGGGTGGCATATTTGATGTGCTAGTGGGTGGAAGAGGGGATTTTTTCAGTGGGGTGTGGCGGAGTGGTGGCTAAAGTGAGCTTTATCTCAAGGGTTGGGTGAAACCAAGGGAGGAGGAAGGAGAAAATGAAATGGCAAGGGCCAGGAGGTGGTCGAACAGCCACTAGAGCATGGTTGGCAGAGGTGGCTTGCGGCGACACATGATAGCGTTAGGTTAAAATCTATCCTAAAATCTATGGGGTTGTAGACCGGAGGATGGGAAAGATAAAAGGAGGAGGCTTGAGGGAGGATGAGAGGCTTGAAGGTGAGTTTTGGGTGAGGGAGGCACGTCCTATTTGTAGGCCGTGGGTTGGGGCTCAACAAATGCAGTTGTGACTGCGATTGTGGGTGCAAGACAGTGGGGGAACCATGTGCATCACACGAGTGGCACTTGATGGGTGGTGGGTAGTGGCGGCTTGGCTTCTCCATGGTCGAGGCTTCACAGGTCGTAGAGAGAGAGAAAGAGAGATAGGGAGGGAGAAAGTTGCACGGATTGGGTGGAAGTGGAGGTGGTCTAGGCAGCGGTGGGGGTGGCCCGTGCTTGATGCACTCGTGGCAACGAGGGTGGTGTACCAAGGGCACTAGTTGCATAAGGAAGGAGAAGAAGAAGAAAAGAAAAGAGACAGAGAGAAGAGAAGGGGAGAGGGGCATGTGGTGCAGAGGGGGTGGAAATTTAGGGGCCTAAGTGGTAATTTCGGGAAAATATAGGGATAGTTTTGTAAATACTAATTTTGAGCCATTTTGATTATGAATATCTTTCTTAGTTGTGCAATTCTTAACTTAAAATAACGCTTATTTCAGCCGCACCAATTTCCAAACACTCGGAAAGTTTAGAGAGAGATTTTCTATTCCAATTTTGTTGGAGGATTAATCTAATCTAAATTAATCATTTGTCAAACTTTAGGGAGAGATTGAATTTTCAGCAAAACCATATAATTAAGATATAACAAGTTTAATGCGGAGACAGACGTTCTGAATGTTTGATGTAGGTCGTAAATCTACCTAAGAAACTAATGGAAAAACCCTAGTATTTAGAGAAGTCCCACTTCAATCTTTATTAACACTAGTCGCTAATTATAAATATATATATATTTATATATAGCTATTACATTGACTTCGTACTTCCACATTCACACTTCTTCTGCACGTCACAAGTATGACTATATATATATGGACAACTGAGCCCAGATATTGGATTAATCAAATGTCAGAAAAATTTAAAATATAGAGAACTTTTATCAAAATGACATGTATTAGACTCATAAAAAATATCTAGCTTTAGTTTTGAGTTAAAGTAATTCTAAAATCTTTTCCAAATTTAGAGAGATACTTTTCATCCATCAATCCATAATTTATTTCTAAATAATCAACAATAAAAATTGGGAATTATGTATCTACCCCTGCTCTATTGTGAATTTGTGAAGAATTTTATTTTCCTTTTGCACTGTAAAATACAATAAACATTAGAGAATAAAAAAAAAATTATAATTTTAACTTTGAAATGAGTAGTGCACATTTCGTCACTACACCTACTCCCATTCTACGTGTAACTTTGGTGACAATTTTCCACGTCCACAGCTAGTGGTTTCTTTTTTATGATTTATTGACACAATCTTGTGATCCTAGTATTTTTACTCTAAACAAAGTCATTAGTTTATATTTTCCAACAAAGCATTATGTTATTAAATACGTACCTATGATTCATTCACACAGCATGAATGATCTTGATGTGATACAGAAAATCTATTATCTATCAAGGACTAGACAACCTCATAGACTTTCATTATACAGTTGACTATTTGTGACTTTAATCCTACAAAATATCCCGTTTAGATGCAGAGTTAAGTTGAGATGTTTTAGATAAGTTGAATAAAATATTATTAAAATATTATTTTTAATATTATTATTATTTTGAAATTTATAAAAATTTAAAAAAATTGTAATGATGAGATAAATTGAGGTGAGTCTCTAATCCAAACAAAGGCTAGTCAATTGAAAAAAGATCAAACACAAGAGGCTAAAGTTAAACACGAAAATAAACCGAGAAAGAGCTGAACTCAAATAGCTCTCCCACTCATGCATTCCTTTACTAAATTAAAATTTTTCCTCCAAGATTCAAAGCATAACCCACAAAAGCTCAAAATTAATGATCACCTAAAAGTAATTTCTAATGGTCGGAAACAAAAAGTTAGATACATGAAAACGCACTAATGAATTAAAAACATTAATGCCAGGACATAATGGTTTTGTTGACAAAAGCCTTATCCAAAGATGGGATGGGAGGGGAGTTGTGCACTGAATTTGTCAGCTTGTTTTGCCACATAAGAATTGTATTTTTAAATTCTCCAAACCATACTATATTGAAAACAATAAAATCAGTAACATTATGTTGGTAATTATAAAATCCTTTTGTTACATAAAGAGCTCTTGTTTTGTCATTTTTTCCCACAAATACACATAAAAGTTGTCAGATGTATGAACATGCAAACAGATTTTAATCATATTCCAATTGGAAAGCATCCCCACAAAAATAAATTAATGAGCTAGATTTAACAAACCTCTAGATCTATTTAATTTTTTTAACTCCACCCCCCCCCCCCCAAAAAAAAAAGATGCCGAAATTTAAAATTTAATTAAAGCGTAAATTAACAATACAAATATTAATACTAAAATTTCATTACAAAATATAAAACGGTGGAATTTATTTAGTACTACAAACAATGATTTCATCATTGCACCACTCCAAAAGCAGTTTAACTCGTTAGTTTAAGAATCAAAACCATATATCATTTTAATTTACTTCAAAAATTTTCATAACCTTATTTTTAAACATTATTAAAACATAAATACTTTTTAATTCCAAATTTGTAACTATTCATATGTAAAATAATCAAAAGAGAAAGCTAAATAATGTCTAATAGAATGAAAATAATGTTTATTAATTTATTTCTTTTTTCAAAGACACTATAAGAAATAAAAGAAAATGTAAAACATTAATTAATTTTAAATTAATTCTCAAAGTAAAATATTAATAATGACATATTATATATTTAAATTATAAAAAAGTTAGAATTTATTTCTTTTTGAAAATTTATAATTATACTACTTCACAAATTATTAATACTCTTAACATTTAGAATTGAATGCGTATGGTATAGAGTAGTTATTTCTAGAATAAACATGTAACATGTCAATTTTAATAATCAAAACTATAGTACTAAGTGTTAAATAATTTGACCATATAATTATAATGTAAAGTCTCATCCTTTACACTAAGAAAAAAATAAAGAAATTGTAATACAATTCAAACTGTGAATAAGCTTTAAATTTCGAAATTAATTTGAGGTTAATAAATAAATTTTCACAGAATTCAAATTTAAAGAAAATAAAATGCTGCCCAATATTAAACTTTAATTTTTCAAGAGTTACTCTTTTTCATAAAACTTTATGAAGAGTTTGTGTCAATTTGCAAGAAAACAAAAGTATAGACTATTTGTGATAAATTTTTTTCATGGGTGATTTTTTCATGGTATCTTTTTCAAGTGTAAAGCCCAAAAGTAAGAAACCAAAAAAAAAGCCCAGCCACCCTTTTAAGTACAACAACGTTTAATGAAAGCCATCAAACCCCTTATTGTCTTCTTCTTTCCCTCTCTCTCGCCCTTTCCCCTTCTTCTCTCCTCTTACTGAAAGCCTCTACACTTTCTAGAAGTCCTTCGTCTTCTCCCCATGTCTCCGTCTTTTACATCTCTCTCTCTCTCTCCTCTGTTTTGCCAATCTTCCACCAATAGCAGCCGCTGCCGTCTTCCTTCCTCTGTCTATCTTTGCAACTCTTTCTCTTCCATCTTCCTCTCTCTCTTTGTCTTGCCGTCACTCGGTTGCATTCTCTCCTCTTTTCTATTTGTTCTGTCCAATTCCACCAACAATAGCCGCCACCCTCCAGGGCCTGCAACCTCATGCCGCCTCAGTGTAAGGTTCTCTCAAGTCTCCATTGTTTCTATTTGTTAAATCTCTCACTACCAAATTTTTTAGATCTACACATATATTACATGGTGTTTGTTTTGTCCGATTTAGTGTCTGGTTTCATCCGATTTGATGCATGTCTATTGATCTCGTTATTTCGGCAGCGTGTGGTCTAAAGAGATATAACAAAAACGGCAGCTTTGGGGTCTGGGTCTAAGGATCTCTCAGATCTCCACTCTTTGTTTTTCGAATCCTCTGAGCATCCCTTTTTTTTTTTTTAAATCTAAACATATATTACATATTGTTTGAGTTTGGTTTAATTTCATGTACATACATATCATTTCTTTACTCAACTTGTAAAAATTCAAACATCTTATTGCTTGTATTTGGGTTTGGTTCGACTTCATGCATATGCGTATGATTTTTTTTTTTTGAAACAGAAAATTCTTTTTGTATTACCCCATAACTGGATCATTACAAGTCTTATTCTGTAAAACAAAAGGATTGAATGCCCGAAGGCCCCCCTTCCACCCAGACAGTTTCATCTATTACAATCAAACCCATTCTTGCTAAGGTATGAGCTACTCTATTACACTTTCTTTTTGTATATTGAATTAACCAATTCAATCTATTTTGTAAAATCAACTTAATGTCTTCAATTACTTGACCATGTGATTCCCAGCAGCAACTCTTTCTATTTACAGCATGAATGATTCCCATAGCATCTCCTTCAAAAATGACCTTGCTCCATTGCAGCTTAGCACACAACTTTAAGGCTCTCCAAAGAGCTTGTAACTCTACAACAACTAGACTACATAGCCCTGCATCAGAACAACACAGGGACAATAATACCTCCCCCTCATCATGTCTCACTACAATCCCTACCCCCCTCCTCTTCTTATCAGAATCTAAACTAGCATCCCAATTCACCTTCACAAACTCCCTCATTGGTCTCTTCCATTTCACTTCTTTTTCCTACATTTCCCCTACCCTTATACTCTCATCCAACTCAGCTCTAGCCTCTGCAAAACCCTTTAGAGTTTCTTGAGCTTGTAGGAATAACTCAGAAGGCCCCTTGAAATTATTTTCAAAAATAAAAGCATTTCTTCTGCACCATATGTTCCTCATCACAGTTGCCACTAAGTCCAAATCTTACCTTGTTAATTTTTCTGATAGCTTCAGCCACAGGTCCACAAAATCCCCCTCCATTCTATGCCATATCTGAACTGGACTCTCTTTGTCTGCCCATACATCAGCTGCAGCAATGCAACTCCATAACACATGGCATATTGACTCATTCTCCCTTCCACATACATGACATAAAGGGTTTTCTATTATTTTTCTTCTATTCAGGTTCAGTTGGTAGGTAGGCTATTTACAACAGCTTTCCATATGAACATTTTCACTACTTCAGGAGTATTGAGCTTCCAAATTATGTTCCAAGCCTCTTTCCCCACTTTTGATTCTGAAGAACACCCTTTTGCTCTTCCTCTTCTGGACCTCTCCACATGGTAACCACTCTTTACATTATATAACCCATCCTTTGTAAAGGCCCAAATCCTCTTGTCTAGTGCATTAGCTTGACTAACAGGTATACCACATACAATATCTGCTTCCTCTTGTAAGAAGGTGTCACGTACAAGTTTGAAGTTCCACCTTCCATTCAGTAAAAGATCCTTTACTTTTGCCTCTACATCCAAGTTCTTTCGAGGAGGTTGAATTGAGAACAAAGTAGGTCTAGGTATCCACTTATCCTCCCATATATTCACTTGCTCTGCATTTCCCACCCTCCAAACCAACCCTTCCTTTAGTAGATCCAAGGCAACCCACATACTCCTCCATATCTTTGAAGGCCCATATCCTAGCTTAGCTTTTAATAGGTGAGTATGCTTGAAATACTTGTCTTTTAGTACCCTGGCAGCAACTAAATAAGGCATATTCAGCACTCTCCAACATTGTTTTGCAAGAAGGGCAGTATTAAAACTTTGTAACTCTCTAATGGCCAAACCCCCCCTTGATTTTGCAATCCCCATCTTAGCCCAACTCTTCCATTGAATCCTTCTTTCATTATGCTGGGAACCCCACCAAAATCTGGACATTTTTTTTTTTAAAGAAGAGCCGGTAGTCACCCACATAGCAGCCCCGTCCCAAGTTTATTAATGAACTCTCACATATGGAGGAGGAAAACTGTGGTTATAATATATTCACCTGAGAATTTACAAAAAACAAGAAATAGAAACCAAACCTAGGTGATCAAGAAATTACCAAGTCTCAACAAAATTAACACAGAAAAGAAAATTACATTTGTAAATATGTTGGAGCTGATTGCACCACTGCCTTTAGCAAAACTTCTTTTCCAGAGGGTGAAAGGAAATGATTTTTCCAATTACTAATTTTGTTTCACACCCTATCCTTTATTCCTATGAAAGTGTTGTATTTAGATTTCCCCACCATCACAGGTAAACCCAAGTATTTCTCACAACTGTTTTGGATCCCTACCCCCACATCCAGCCTAATCAATCTCCTTATATCATCCTTAGAATAAGGGTGTTTTTTTTTTGCCTATTTAAACATTGCCAGGAAGCTTTCTCATAAATCTCAAGCAACTCTTTCATCTTCATCCAAACCTGCCAAGAGGCTTGCCCAAACACCAAGCAATCATCTGCAAATAGCAGATGTGTTACCCTTATCCCTCCTCTAGCTACTGAAACTCCTCTTAACTCCCCCTTACTTTTAGCATGGTTTATTAGGGTACTGATTGAGCTGCATTATTGCATATTTTATATAGTTAAAATCAATATATTTATTGTTTTACTATTTTATTATTGATTTTAGATAAAAAAAAAATGATTAAGAGGCATAAATCCAAGTTGCAATTTAAATTGATTAATGGCATAATTTATGCTTATTTTTAATACTTGTGATTTAATTTGATATTGTTTCTTTACATACATAACACACTTTTTAGTCTAGTTTTATTTTATCTTTATTTATTTATTTATTTATTTTTCTTTTTCTAAGTTTATTTTTGTTTATTTAATTATTATTCTTTATTCTGCCTGTTTTATTTTATTTAACTTTTTATTTTATTTTTATTTTTGTTTTTCAGCGCAGGCTAAACAACATGTTGTTCGGTCAAAAAACCAAAACGACATGTCATTTTGAGTTAAATTAAATTCGCCTATCTGTTAAATGACCTGTCGTTTAGTCCACGGATGAAAACGACATGTCGTTTTGTCTATCGAATTAAAAGATTCTCTGTTCTAAATGACTTGTCGTTTAGTCAATAGATGAAAATGACAAGTCATTTTCGTCATCTTCAACCTCCATCCAGCCTCTACCAGTGCACGCAGACTCCATGCATGTGTTCAGGCTCCTCCACAGAACCACCACTCCAGCATGAGCACCTCCATACGTGGCCAAGAACCGTTGCCTCGACTGCCCAGTCTCCTCCGAAGCCACCACGCTGCACCTGGACGAACCACATGCCGAAAACACCGAGCTACGCAGCACCCCGTTTCCAATCCCCTCCACTTGCTGCTGGAAGATAATTTGCTTCTCTGTGGGACGGACTATCACGAAACCACGAAGAAGCCGCAACTCACATTCGGTTTTCATGGAACATATCATGCCTACTGTCGGCTGGAAGAAATAAAAATAGAGATCAGCAGAAGACACGGCTTGGTGGAGGCAGATGCTCTCCATTCACACGAGGCCAGCTGGAGCAATAATGCATGCAGTTTTCATTTGACAGAGAGCTCAGTAGAAATATAAAATAAAACAAGAGGCATGGACGTGGGCAGCAGCTAGCCTCAAAGGAGCAGAGCAGTGTCACGCGTGCAGAGGGGAACCACGCTGGAATGAGAATCACACATGCAGAACAGTACGTGCACTGCAGGAGCTGGAAAGTAAAAAGAAATAAAAAGCAAACGACAAGGTGCAATAAGAATTGAGTGGAGTGGTTGAGCGGAGCGCTAGAAATGAGATGCAAACTTTCGGCTATTAGTGGGAGACATCAGGACCTGGCATTTGGGATGGTTGCAGCAAAAAATTATTTGAAGCCTATATAAGGCTTGTAAATGGACGAAGCAAACAATAAGATTTTAGGGAATTAATTTGAGAGATTTTTGCTGTGCTTGTGGACAGCTAAGTCTAAGTAAAACTAGGGATAAACTTGCACAATTGAGGGTATTTTTAGTTTATTTTTGATTCATGTGATTGTTCTTTATTAATGTAAACTCTTATTTATCATTCTCTAATTATCAATAGTATTTTCTTATCTCCAAATAATTTTGGAATTGATTCATTTCATAGATTCAGTCATGCTTTTTCTATAGAATGGTTAAGATCCTTGATTATGTTTGGATTAATTCATTGTCTTTATTGATTTAATTCATTGCTGCAGGATTGCCTCCGGGTATATTGTCGTCGCTAGGTTTTGTCAATAAGGATGATAATTCACAAAGTTTTAAAAAGTAGAGAATGATTTATCAAAGAGTTATCTTCCAATTAAAATGGTTTGTAATTCTATATCTTCCAATTGGGGACTCTGGAGATGAATTTCCAATTGAGTAATTCACTGAATCAAGAAAAAACATAAATACCCGATTTGTGCAAGGAATTCCTAATACTTTACTTTTTATAATTTGAGTAATCCTTATTTTTATCTTTGTAATTTTATTTGTTAAATTGCCTTCAAAACCAATTTTCTTTTATTGATCATTTAATATTTTCATTTAATTCTTTTTATTATTTGTTATATTTTCTTTAATCTGTTTCCCTGAGGAATCGACACCCCAAAGCTGTGCTACAATTACCGCGTTATGTTTTGGGCGTAATCAAATTTTGGCGCCTAAAGAACTACGGGAAAATAATTAATGATCAAAAAGAGAAAATTGATTTTAATGTGATTTAGCAAGTAAAATTACAAGAATAAAAATTAAGATCACTAAAATTATAAATAGTAAAGCATCAGGAATTCCTTGCACAAATTGGATATTTCTAATTATTCTTGATTCAATAAATTACAAAATTGGATATTTATTCAAAGTCCCCAATTGGAAGATATAGAATTAAAAACCATTTTAATCGAAAAATAATTTTTTGATAAATCATTCATTACTTTTTAAAACTCTATGAATTATCATCCTCATTGAAAAAAACTAGCGACGACAATATACCCAGTGGGCAATACTGCATCAAATAATTAAATTAATAAAGACAATAAATTAATCCAAACATAATCAAGGATCTTAACCATTCTATAGAAAAAGCATGATTGAATCTATGAAGGGAATCAATTCCTAGATTATTTGGAGATAAGAAAATACCATAAATAATTAGTGAATGATAAACAAGAATTTGCATTAATAAAGAACAATCACATGAATCAAAAATAAATTAAAAACACCCTCAATTGTGCAAGTTCATCCCTAACTTTACTTAAGGACTTAGCTATCCATTTCAAGAACAACAGAAATTCTTAAAACAAACACTGAGTCCGAAACTCTCTCTCGAATTCCTCTCCAAAGTCTAATGCCCTTCTTCGTCCGTTTACAAGCCTTATATAGGCTTCAAATAACACTGTGCTGCAACCATCCTTAATGCTAGGTCTTGATGTCTCCCACTAAAAGCCGAAAGTTTGCATCTCATTTCCTGCTTTCTGCTCAACCACTCCACTCAATTCTTATTGCGCCTTGTCGTTTGCTTTTTATTTCTTTTTCTTCCATTCTTTCCTTCTGCTTCCTCCGTCTATCACTGGCCCATGTCCCCCACGCCGAAAGCTTCCCACGTTAGTTGCGTCTGTGCGTTTCTTTTTCTTCTTCTTTTTTTTTTTTTTGGCGTCACATGCATGTTAGCAAAAGGCTTTTTCTTTCTTTTTCTTTTTTCGGTTGTGTTTTCTTCCTGTAGGTCAAAACGCAACTACTGGATGGTGATGGTGCAGTGTTGTGTAGGAGGTTTCCGAAGATGGAGGTTACATGAAGGTGGAGGCCGTGTATTCTCTGAACGCATGCATTTAGGCTGGTGGCCAGTGGTGATGCAGTGTGCGTGCGGTGACGCTGAGGACTGCATCAGGTTGAGCTTCAGACGGTGGTTGCATGTGAGCTGTAGCAGGTGGAGGCTGAGCAGAGGGTGGCTGGGCCGTGCATGGATGGCTTGAGGTGTCTGAGTTGTGACCCTCTGTGGCTGCATACATGCTTGGCAGGCACAGGTGCTGTGCAGGAGGTTAGGTGGTGTAGGCGAGGCCGAAGTGGCTGGGCACAGATGGGGCAGTGCAGTGGTGGTGGTGTTGTGTGAAGCACTGCAGCGTTTGGCATGGCTTCGGATGCGTTGGTGCTAGGCAACGGGTGGAGGCTGTGTGGAGGAGGTTGCTTCGTGGTGATGGAGCTTTTATGTGGAGGTGCTACCAGGGCTGTAGTTGCTCAATGGTGCATGCATGGCTCATTGGTTGTGGAGGTGCAACATTGCTGGTGGTGCACTGCATGCACCGCATGCATAGACGTTGGCAGCGAGCTAGAGGTTGAAGATGAACAAAAACGACTTGTCATTTTTGTCTATCGACGAAACGACAAGTCGTTTAGCAGAGGGGAGTTATAACTTCGACGGGAAAATGACAAGTCGTTTTTGTCTGAGTACTAAACGACAAGTCATTTTTCTCAGACAGCCGAATTCAAACCAATAACAAATGACTTGTCATTTTGGTTTGCTGACCAAACGACATGTCGTTTAGTCTACGCTGAAAAATAGAAATAGAAATAGAAATAAATTAAATTAAAAGGTTAAATAAAATAAAACAGGCAGAATAAAAAAATAATTATTAAACAAACAAAAATAAAACTAGAAAAAGAAAATAAATAAATAAATAAAGATAAAATAAAACTAGACTAAAATATTAAAAGTGTGTTGTGCATGTGAATAAATATTGTACAATTATATCTCAAGTTATAAAAATAAGCATAAACAATGCTTTTAATCAATTTAAATCACAACTTGGATTTATTTATTTTAACCATTTTTTTTAATCTAAAATCAATGATAAAATAATAAAACAATTAAAAGTATATTGATTTTAAATGTATAAAATTTGCAATAATGCAGCTCAATCACACCCCCCAACTAACCTTTTGCTAGTCTCTAAGCAAAATAGTGAAAATTAATTGAGATGAATATTGCATAAAACTCGAAATCCAAACAAAAGCAATTAAACATAATAATGAATTCTCACAAAATGCAACACATGACTATCAACCCCCGTGAGCTATATCCACCAAGACTGTCTCAACAATCTTTCACAAAGAATTGGGAAAAATATCTTTGAACACAGATGTGTGTATATAGACTGTGTATTCTTCATTACTAGCCAGGATTTGTCCCAGGATTTTTCAACTTTAAGATTAATCATTGTTGATTCTAACCACCTAAAAGCCCAAGGGACTAGCAGTTTTCATGCCAACTCTGTTTAAAGGTTGAACACTCAACCCCCAAAGTTTGGGTAACTGTTTATAGCCCTTTACTTAGGAAAGCTCCATATGCTTCATCCTTTATTACCTCTTTTTTTTTTTGAGCGGATTCAAAACAATGGGGAATCGAACCCAAGACCGTGCGCCTAACCCACACATTCTCAAGTTCACCCTTACCACTAAGGCAGATCCGTAATGGATTTTTTTTTTAAAGGCTCGGTAGTCCTACAGTTTACTTCTCCTATGTTAAATCAATGAACAATAATGAAGAACACTAAGTGTAAGCATGTGCAAAATATCCTTCAAGATTTTTCCTTCATTATATATAAGTCATGCCAAGTCTATCTCAATAAGTATAGCATCCCAGTGTTTCAAGTCACACATCAAACAAAATATGATGCATCAGGAATTATGTTCTATGCTCAGGGTTGAAAATAAATCTTCATAAAAATAATTCCGCTCAACTACACCACCAAGATGCTCAAATTTCACAAAATGATAGAAGAGAGTGTGTGTCAATCTTGTGTATATTAGTGCATATCGCATTAAGGCAAAATATTATTTATCACATGCACACATGCTAAATTTTTTTTTTTTTTTGAATCTATGAAACAAAGACAGAAAGAAATGACACATTCAAAAACGGATTTTCTTAGACTCAATATCCCTAAAGAAATTCTGCCAAACAAATGGGATAACAAGCAAGATAACTACTTTGCCAAAGCAGACACTTGTGATCATTGTGTAATCGCGTGTTGGTATCACTTCATCATACCAGGAAATCCTGGACGTTGACATGGTTTTTTTTTTTTTAAAAGAGTTCCAACAAGCATTTTACTTCATCATGCCAGGAAATCCTGGACGCTGACATGGTTTTTTTTTTTTAAACAGTTCCAACAAGGATTTTAAAAACTGAATTTGTACCACAACCCCCCAACTTAAATGAAACATTGTCCTCAATGTTTAAAAATCAAAATTGAATAGGGAGTAGTTAAAAATGGTAGAATACACCTGAAGAGTGACATGGGTATCTCGCTAAGCACCAAAAATTGTAACCTGAAATGACAAAATGAAACTAACCTGCAAACAAAAACAAAGAAAGCAACAGCAAACAAAAACGAAAAGAAAGAAAATAAGAGGAAACAAAAACAAAACAAATAAACAAATCAAATAAAAACATACCTGAGGTGTGGTCAAGGTTGATAGACTGGATCCACAAGTGGAATGTCTTCCATTTCCGGAATTTGTCTATCAATTAACACTTTAAGGCATTGACCATTTATTTTAAAAATCTGACCATCTTTAGGATTCTCTATTTCTACCGCCTCATTTGCAAAAACATTTTTTACTACAAAAGGGCCAGTCCACCTAGACCGAAGTTTTCCTGGATGCTTATGGAGTCTAGAATCATATAAGAGCACTTGTTCATTAGGTTTAAACATTTTTTGCAAAATATTTTTATCATGAAATGCTTTCATTTTAGCCTTATAGATTCTAGAGTTCTCATAAGCATCATTTCTTAATTCTTCTAACTCGGTCAACTGAAATTTTCTAAGCTTACCTGCTTCTCCCATGTTAAAATTGAAACGGTTGATGGCCTAATAAGCTTGATGCTCAAGCTCCACAGGTAAGTGACAAGACTTTCCAAAAATAAGCCTATAAGGTGACATGCCTAAAGGAGTTTTAAAAGCTATACGGTAGGCCCAAAGCGCATCAATTAGTCTTAAAGACCAATCTTTACGATCTGGGTTGACCTTTTTTCTAAAATTTGCTTAATTTTCCTGTTTGCAAGTTCTACCTGTCCACTAGTCTGGGGGTGATAGGTAGTAGAAATTTTATGAACAACCCCATACTTTTTCATCAAAGCCTCAAATGAACGGTTACAAAAATGTGTGCCCCGGTCACTAATGATAGCACGTGGTGTACCAAAACGAGATAACACATTCTCTTTGAGAAATTTAATAACCGTCCCATTATCATTGCTCCTGCAAGCTGCTGCCTCTACCCATTTTGACACATAATCTATTGCCATAATAATATATTGATATCCAAAAGAAGGGGGAAATGGTCCCATAAAATCAATGCACCAACAATCAAAAATTTCAATCACTAAGATTGGGTTTAAGGGCATCATATTATGACGGGACAAAGCTCCGAGCTTTTGACACCTTTCGCATGAGCGACAATAGATATTTGTGTCTTTAAACAAGGTGGGCCAATAAAATCCACACTGCAGAATTTTTGCAGCAGTTTTTTTCATTGAAAAATAGCCTCCACAAGCTTGAGAGTGACAAATTTCTAAGACGCTAGCAATCTCCTCATCAGGGATACAACGCCTTATAATTTGGTCAGGGCAATATTTTAAGAGAAAAGGTTCATCCCAATAGAAATTTCGTACCTCTATCATGAACTTCCTCTTGTCTTGCGTGTTCCAATCTGTCGGTATCTCGTCTGCAACCAAATAATTCACAATATGAGCAAACCATGGTAAAGAAGTAATAGAGAATAAATGCTCATCTAGAAAATCATTCCTAATTGGCATGTGATCGGTGGTGTCCTCAAAAGTGAGCCTTGAGAGATGGCCGGCCACGACGTTTTCAACTCCCTTCTTATCTTTAATAGTGATGTCAAAATCCTGCAAAAGTAAAATCCACCTTATTAACTGCACTTTAGTATCTTTCTTTGTAAAAAGATACTTAATGGCTGCATGATCTGTGAAAATAATAATAGGAGAACCAATCAAGTAAGCACAAAACTTATCCAAAGCAAACACTACAGCTAGCAACTCTTTTTTAGTAGTTGAGTAGTTCATTTGAGCATTGTTTAGAGTTCTACTAGCATAGTAAATGACATAGGGCTTCCCTTCCTTTCACTGTCCAAGGACAACACCTACAACATAATCACTAGCATCGCACATAATCTCAAAAGGTAAAGTCCAATCAGGTGGTTGCATTATGGGTGCCGAGGTAAGCTTACCAATCAGCGTTTCAAATGCATCTTGACAGGCTTGTGTCCTCTCAAATGGGGTATCTTTAGCTAGGAGGTTACATAGTGGTCTAGATATGGCAGAAAAATTCTATATGAACCTCCTATAAAAACCCGCATGACCAAGAAGGGATCTAACATCTTTTACTGTCTTTGGTGTAGGCAACTTAGAAATTAATTCAATCTTAGATTGATCAATCTCTATCCCTTTGGAAGAAATAATGTGCCCTAAGACAATACCTGAAGGTACCATAAAGTAGCATTTTTTCCAATTTAAAACTAGTTCCTTCTCCTCACAATGGGTCAACACTTTCTTCAAATTCAATAAGCATGTATCAAAAGAAGATCCAAAAACAGTCAAGTCATACATGAAAACTTCCATGCTATTTTCAACCATGTCACTGAAAATGCTCATCATGCAACATTGAAAAGTAGCAGGTGCATTACACAATCCAAATGGAATTCTACGAAATGCATAAGTACCAAAAGGACAAGAGAAAGTAGTTTTATCCTGGTCTTCTAATGCAATTTCAATTTGGTAATAACCAGAATAACCATCCAAGAAACAATAAAAAGGATGACCAGCCACACGCTCAAGAATTTGATCAATGAAGGGGAGAGGAAAATGATCTTTCCAGGTGGCAGCATTCAATTTCCTGTAATCAATGCACATTCGCCACCCAGTTATAAGTTTTGTAGGGACTAATTCTCCCAGGTTATTCTTCACCATGGTAACTCCTGACTTTTTAGGAACAACCTGTGTAGGACTTACTCATTTACTATCAACAATTGGATATATGATTCCTGCATCTAGTAGTTTCAACACTTCATTTTTCACCACTTATTTCATAGTGGGATTAAGCCTATGTTGGAGTCTCTACGAGGGCTAGTTCCTTCCTCTAGATTGATTTTGTGAGAACAGACCAGGGGACTAACACCTTTTATATCAGTAATGCTCCAACCTAAGGCTAGCTTATGTTCTCTTAGGGTCTGAATTAATTTCTCACCTTGAAACTCAGACAATTTAGATGAGATAATAACAGGAAAAGTATCACCTGGACCAAGGAAAACATGTTTTAAACCCTTAGGCAGAGACTTCAATTCCACTTTGGGTGCTTCCACCCTTGAAGGGATTTGTTTTTCACCTTTTTCAGGTAATTCCTCAAACTTTGGTTGCCATGCCCGAGTGCCATAATCCTGAATTTTATCAAAAATAGCACAAATGTCAACTAAATCAGATGGATCACTGATAGAATCAAATTCAGAATTAACAAGAAAATACTCAAGGGGATCAAAATCATGAGTTGTAGAAACTCCCTTATCCACAAGTGAGTCAATCATGTATGTCTCGTGGCTCTCGTCATCGTCTTTTGGTTGTTTCGCAATATGGAAGACATTTACATCTAGGGTCATGTTTCCAAAAGATAGTTTCATCAATCCATTCCTGTAGTTTATAAGTGCATTAGCCATAGTAAGGAAAGGTCTACCCAAAATTAAAGGAATTTTAGAAGTAGTGTCAACGACAGAGGTAGTGTCTAGAATTAAGAAATCAATAGGATAATAAAATTTGTCAATTTGAATTAGAAAATCCTCTACAACCCCCCGAGGTATTTTGACTGAACGGTCAGCCAATTGTAATACCACAGTGGTTGGTTTGATTTCTCCCAACCCCAACTGCAAATAAATAGAATATGGCATTAGATTCACACTAGCTCCTAAATCTAGCAAAGCTTGGCCAAACTCGTGATCTTCAATAGTGCATGCAATGGTTGGACAGCCAGGATCCTTGTACTTGGGAGGAATCTGCTGCTCAATTAGAGCACTAACCTACTCTGTCAAGAATGCTGTTTTCTTTACATGGTGCTTCCTCTTAATTGTACACAAGTCCTTGAGAACTTTTGCATACGTAGGAACTTGTTTAATTACGTGTAAAAGAAGAAGATTGATTTTTACCTATCTTAGATTCTCTAATATTTCATTGTTAGCATCCAGAGTCCGTTTGCTTGATTTTAAAACTTCGGGGAATGGTACCTTAACAGGATTCTTTGTCACTTCAAATTTCTTGGGTAGTTTGGCATTACTACTATCTTGATCCTTTTCCACATCCTCTGATTTTTTCGTTGTTGGGATGTGTAATGACTTACCACTTCGTGTTATAATGGCATTCACATCCTTCAAATTCTCCTGTGCCATGTGTTGACCATGGGGGGCGGACTGGGTTTGAGAAGGGAATTTACCTCGCTCATTAACACTTAAGGAACTCATCAATTTGGACACTTGGCTCTTTATCTCCTTATTTTCTTCCACAACCTGTGTAATCAAGGATTCAAACTTTTGGTTAGTCTTACCCTGTGCTTCGATAAAAGCATGCAAAGTGTCTTCTTAAGGACTCATAGAAGATGAAGATGTATGATATGGTGCAGGATATAATCTAGGGGGTTGTGCAGGCTGCTGGTTTTTAGACTTCCAGCTAAAACTGGGATGATTGCGCCACCCTAGATTTTAGGTATCAAAGTATGGTGTAAAAGGCTTCTTGTACATACCTAAGGCATTACATTATTCCCCATACATCCCTTTCATCTCAACAAATGTGGGACATTCTTGGGTGAGGTGATCTACCCCGCCACACCCAAAGCATGGTCCAAAAGACTTTGCATGATTAGCCACGTGTGTTGGTTTTAAATCTTTAGTCTTTAACACATCTAGCTCCCTAGTGAGCATCTCAACCTTAGCCTTTAGGCTATCTTCTTCTTTGAGATGGTAAATTCCACCACCATTTGGATTCCTGCAGGTCGTGACCTATTTGTGCTTTTAGTAGCACTAGGTCCAGTCCAAGTGTGAGCTTTTTCAGAAAGCTCATTGAGGTATTCTATAGTCTCATCAGGATCTTTCTGTAAGAACGCACCATTACACATCATCTCCACAAATTGGCGCTCTCTAGGTGTAAGTCCCTCATAAAAATAGCTTACTAAACGCCAATTCTCATACCCATGGTGAGGACACATACTCAACAACTCTTTAAATCTCTCCTAAGACTGATACAAAGTCTCACTGTCCATTTGTGCAAAGGTGGAGATTTGTCTTTTTAAAGCGTTGGTCTTATGTTGGAGAAAGTGTTTATTAAAGAAGACCTGAGTCATCTCATTCCATGACCTAATAGATCGGGGTCTCAGAGAGTATAGCCAACTCTTAGCTCTATCCTTCAAAGAGAAAGGAAAGAACTTAAGTCTCACAACGTCATCAGTTACATTTTGACTATGAAATGTCGCAACTACTTCCTCAAACTCCCTAATGTGCACATAAGGATTTTCATTTTCCAAGCCATGAAAAGTAGGGAGTAGCTGTATCATCCCTGGTTTAAAATCCAATTGGCGAGTATTAGCAAGAAACATGATGCATGATGGTGTGACTGTGCGTGTAGGGTGGAGATAATCCTGAAGAGTCATAGTGGGTTCATCTTCGTGTTCACTCATTTCTTTAGGACTAGATGGATTGTCAAATAAAGGATTTAAAAAATTTGATCCTGACTCTTACACGGGCTTACAAGCAAATCTACCAAGGCGTCTCTATATCTGTGCATGCAAGGTAACAGAATAATAAAAAAAATACTATAAAAAGAAAGAAGGGAAAAACATAAAATAATAATAATAATAATAATGCAGCAAGCTAAAAGAAGGAACAAAGTTACCGCCTTTACAAATTGCTGAAAAAAAAATTATCTAGAAATTCTTCTACCGTCTCCCCGGCAACAGCGCCAAAATTTGATTACACCCAAAACATAACGTGGTAATTGTAGCACAGCTTTGGGGTGTCGATTCTATAGGGATACATATTAAAGAAAATACAATAAATAATAAAAAGAACTAAGGGAAAATAATTAATGATCAATAAGAGAAAATTGATTTTAATGTGATTTAGCAAGTAAAATTAAAAGGATAAAAATTAAGATCATTGAAATTATAAATAGTAAAGCATCAGGAATTCCTTGCACAAATTGGATATTTCTAATTATTCTTGATTCAATAAATTACACAATTGGAGATTTATTCAAAATCCCCAATTGGAAGATATAGAATTAAAAACCATTTTAATCGAAAAATAATTCTTTGATAAATCATTCACTACTTTTTAAAACTCTGTGAATTATAATCCTCATTGAAAAAAACCAGCGACGACAATATACCCAGTGGGCAATACTGCAGTAAAGAATTAAATCAATAAAGATAATGAATTAATCCAAACATAATCAAGGATCTTAACCATTCTATAGAAAAAGCATGACTGAATCTATGAAGGGAATCAATTCCTAGATTATTTGGAGATAAGAAAATACCATAAATAATTAGTGAATGATAAACAAGAATTTGCATTAATAAAGAACAATCACATGAATCAAAAATAAATTAAAAACACCCTCAATTGTGCAAGTTCATCCCTAGCTTTACTTAAGGACTTAGCTATCCATTTCAAGAACAACAGAAATTCTTAAAACAAACATTGAGTCCGTAACTCTCTCTCAAATTCCTCTCCAAAGTCTGATGCCCTTCTTCGTCCATTTACAAGCCTTATATAGGCTTCAAATAACATTGTGCTGCAACCATCCTTAATGCTAGGTTCTGATGTCTCCCACTAAAAGCCGAAAGTTTGCATCTCATTTCCTGCTTTCCGCTCAACCACTCCACTCAATTCTTATTGCGCCTTGTCATTTGTTTTTATTTGTTTTTCTTCCATTCTTTCCTTCTGCTTCTTCCGTTTGTCACTGGCCCATGTCCCCCATGCCGAAAGCTTCCCACATTAGTTGCGTCTGTGCATTTCTTTTCTTTTCTTTTCTTTTTGGCGTCACATGCATGTTATCAAAAGGCTTTTTCTTTCTTTTCTTTCTTTTTCGGTTGTGTTTTCTTCCTGCAGGTCAAAACGCAACTGCTGGATGGTGATGGTGCAGTGCTGTGTAGGAGGTTGCCAAAGATGGAGGTTACGTGAAGGTGGAGGCCGTGTATGCTCCGAACACATGCATTTAGGCTGGCGGCTAGTGGTGATGCAGTGTGCGTGCGGTGATGCTGAGGAGTGCATCAGGTAGAGCTTCAGACGGTGGTTGCATGTGAGCTGCAGCAGGTGGAGGCTGAGCAGAAGGTGGCTGGGCTGTGCATGGATGGCTTGAGGTGTCTGAGTTGTGACCCTCTTTGGCTGCGTACATGCTCTGATTTCGATGTAAAAAATAGAGGAGGCGGCTTGGCATGCACAGGTGCTGTGTAGGAGGTTAGGTGGTGCAGGCGAGGCCGAAGTGGCTGGGCACAGATGGGGCAGCGCAGTGGTGGTGGTGTTGTGTGAAGCACTGCAGCGTTTGGCACGGCTTCGGATGGGTTGGTGCTAGGCAACGGGTGGAGGCCGTGCAGAGGAGGTTGCTTCGTGGTGATGGAGCTTTTTTGTGGAGGTGCTACCGGGGCTGCAGTTGCACAATGGTGCATGCATGGCTCACTGGTTGTGGAGGTGCAACATTGCTGGTGGTGCACTGCATGCACCGCATGCATAGATGTTGGCAGCAAGCTGGAGGTTGAAGATGAACAAAAACGACTTGTCGTTTTTGTCTATCGACTAAACGACAAGTCGTTTAGTAGAGGGGAGTTATAACTTCGACGGGAAAACGACAAGTTGTTTTTGTCCGAGTACTAAACTACAAGTCGTTTTTCTCAGACAACCGAATTCAAACCAATAATAAACGACATGTCGTTTTGGTTTGCCGACCAAATGACATGTAGTTTAGTCTGCACTGAAAAATAGAAATAAAAATAAAAATAAAATAAAATAAAATAAAAGGTTAAATAAAATAAAACAGGCAGAATAAAAAAAATAATTATTAAATAAACAAAAATAAAACTAGAAAAAGAAAATAAATAAATAAATAAAGATAAAATAAAACTAGACTAAAATATTAAAAGTGTGTTGTGCATGTGAATAAATATTGTACAATTAAATCTCAAGTTATAAAAATAAGCATAAACTATGCTTTTAATCAATTTAAATCACAATTTGGATTTATTCCTTTTAACCATTTTTTTTTTATCTAAAATCAATGATAAAATAATAAAACAATTAAAAATATATAGATTTTAAATGTATAAAATATGTAATAATGCAGCTCAATTAGTTACTCAACCCCTCATACACAAAAGAAATAGATAAGGAGATAGAGGGTCTCCTTGCCTTAATCCTCGAGTAGGAACAAAAGTATTTCCTGGTTTCCCATTCACCAATATGGCATATGAAATTGATTGAACACATTTCATGATAAGAGCCACCCATTTTTCACCAAATCCCATTTTAACCATTACTACTCTTAAAAAACCCCACTCAACTCTATCATATGCTTTTGAAATATCGAGTTTCAAAGCCATACTTTGCTTTTTTCCATTTTTCTTCAACTTCATGGAGTGGAGTAACTCATAAGCTGCAATTATGTTGTCCGTGATCAACCTCCTAGGTATAAAAGCACTTTGACTCAGAGCAATCACATTGTTCAACACTCCTTTAAGTCTAGTAGCCAGTGTCTTTGCAATGATTTTACAGAGAATGTTGCAAAGACTAATGGGCTTGAAATCCCCAACATTACTAGGCTCCTCAATCTTAGGAATCAAAACCACATTAGTATGGTTCAATGACAACTAGTTTCCATCCCCTTTAAGGAAGCTAAAAACAGCCTCTAACACCTCCTCCCCTACTACCTTCCAGTAATTTTGATAAAAAGATGCCCCAAGTCTATTTGGGCCTAAAGATTTCATAGGTCCAATCTGTTGCATAGCTGCTTCCACTTATTCTCTAGTAAATTCTTTTTGCAAACCATCATTCAACTCAGCTATTATATTGCTTTTCATTGCACCCAAACAGGATTCAATGGCTTCATTCGAAGGGGAAGTTGACTAGTATACCTGTTGGTAATGATTATAGAAAGCCCCTTCTATTTCGTCCTGTGCTTCCCAAAGCTTACCATCAGAATCCACCACATGTTTAATCTGATTTCTTTTCCTTCTTTGAGAGGCACAAGCGTGAAAAAACTTGGTGTTTTTATCACCAAGTTTATACTAGTTTTTTTTCAAGTCCCACAGAAACTGAGTTAATAGGATCCCCATCTATTTTTGAAGCCCCCTAATCCTCTCAACATTCTCTAGCCCCTCTTTATCCTACATAATCTTTATTTTTTTCAGATAAAATCCCTAGTTCCTTTCCTCTATTCTTTTCCTTGTTTTTTGCCCACTCCTTTAATCTTCCACAACAATTCTTTAGAAGACCCTGCACCTTACTCAAAGGCTCATAGTTGGGATCCTGTGAACTCCAGCCCCTCCTCACCACCTCCTCACACTCCTCATCTCTTATCCATGACGCTTCAAAAAAGAAACTTCTTTCCCTCCTACCAGCCACAAATGGTGTTTCCCTTGCCTCAAGTACAATGGGTCTATCATCAGAGCAAATAGCATTTAGGCTTCTAACCTTCACCCTTTTAAACATGTCCCTCCATCTGTGATTGGCAACAAATCTGTCCAATCTCTCCTTAGTGAAGATATGGTCCCCATGCTTATTACTCCATGTAAAAGGGCATCCTACATACCCTATATCAAAAAGGTTTTTTTTTTCTTTTCTTTTTTTTTCCAGTTAACACCTCTCGAGTTGATCCATTCCTTTCTTATCTCTCAATTTTCCCCATTTTTTCTCTTCTTGCCTTAATATCTCATTGAAGTCCCCTCCAATACACTAAGCCTTATCTGTTTTAGGTCCCATAGAAGCTAATAACTCCCATGACATCTTCCTTTTTGAGGCATCAGGATGCCCATAGAAACTCGTAAAGTTCCAGTTGTTTTTACCTCCCTCACCCCTAATCAAACTGCTTATATGCCATTAAGAGTAGTGTAGAATTTTCAGATCAATGCCTCTTCCCCAAAATAAGGCTAATCCTCCTTTTTTTCCCACGAGTTCCACTACTGGACATCCCTCCATCTCCAACCTTCTTTTCAAACCCTCCACCCTCCCTGCCTTAATCATGATCTCCATTTGAAACACTATACTAGGCTTATTTACCTTTACAAGACTGCAAAGGTCATTGTCCTAGGGTTGCCCAATCCTCAGCAGTTCCAACTTAGGCAATTCATAATGATTGGCGAGGCTGACTAGCAGCCTCCTCCATGACCTCAATGTCAACCAATTCCATTCCTTCCATCCCCTTTATTTTTTTTCCTCCCCTTATAGAGATCACAACCCTTTCTTTCTATTCTTTTAGATAGGACTGGTTTGCACACCCCCTTGATTCCATCCCCTCTAACTCTCATTTTCCAGTGAGAAGAGAAATTCAAACATCTTCAAGTGAGAAGAGAAAGAGGAAAATTTTCACCCACATGATGCCGAGAATCACAAGGAAGAAGATGAATTCCAAGGCCACCATGAAAAGGGAATTTGATGCTAAAATCAAGGACAAAACTATAGATAAATTAGTGAAATGTTTTTGAACTTCCAGAAACTCACTGTGGCAGTTAGAGAAAGCTAAATAATTGTTTAAAGCAGCCACTATTTCACTACATCCGGGCACACACCTGATGTGCCCATCAAATGGAGCGTTTCGTTGAGTGAGTTGAGAGTGACTGGCGTAGACAGATGAGAGAGAGAGACAAATGACGAGAGAGAGAGAGACCCGAGGAGGGTGAGAGAGTTGATGAGAGAGAGTCATAGATGAGAGAGAAAGGTAAATGAGGTCTAGTGCATTTTGCATATAATAATAATAATAAAAAGGATTGCCACGTAGGGTTTGCAACCACTATAGTGGCTGATCCCTATCAAAACTCGAGAAAGTTGCAAGCAACATGAGAGACGAAAACGTTAAATGAGAAACACATAGGGATAAAATTGGGAAGCAAAATGTTAAACAAAAAATACTATCATTTTTTGGATTGATGCTTTTATATATAGAAGATCAATTCTTCTATATACAGTCATTGCATACAACTGGTGGGCAGTCTTGGCGCCACATCAGATTAAAAATAAATAAAAAAGACAGAGAAGAAGAAAAGAAGCCTGCCAAAAACCAAAATAAGAAAGAAAGAAAAAAGAGAAACAAAGAAAAAAAGAAAAAAGAGAAATCGTTTGGATCTTCATCTCCCCTCTTTGACTCTTTCCTTGCCGGAGAAGACACGTTTCGATTCCTAAAGGTTCTAACTTTAATGCTACTCTTGATCAACTGTTCCCAACATAACCAAAACCAAAACCAATTCTCTCGTAAAGAAACGCATAGCCTAAACCAGCACAAAACATATGTCTCCGAATCCTCCTCCACTTTCCCTTCCACCGTTTGGCTAACAATTTTTGATATGTCAACAGTTGTGCTGTAAAATAACACAACGACCATTCACATTATGGCTCTAGATGGCATCGTCAACGCCAACTCGCTTTTCACCTTGGTGCTCCTAGAGCCAACTCCCAAACTCCTTAAGATTGCACTCTTTATCAAGAAATGGCCTGATCCATTTCATGCAGCGGGCTTGAATGGCACGCCTTGACCCTCCACCTTGCTCTTGCCAAGTGAGGCCATGAGATTCACATCTTCACCAGCTCTTCCTCAAACTCCTTCCCAAAATATCCAGTAAGCAATTTATATTTTCACCTCTCAAATCCAACCATTGCAGGTTATCTTGATCAAGCATCAGTTTGGAAGTAATTTCAAACTCAAAACACAATTGGAGGGCCATTTGATGTGATCCACACTGAAAGTGCTAGACTCAGGCATACACGATTGCGATATCTGACTAAGTTAGCCGTTATATGGCATGGTATTGCATATGAAATCATTCATTCTGACATCATTCAAGAACTTTCACGACCTTTTGAAGAATCCCAAGCACCTGCATTAATTGAAAAAGCTATGAAGGTTGTTGAAGAGGGGAAGTTCTTCAAAAGTTATGCCCACCATGTTGCTACAAGTAAAAGAATGAAAATGAGCATGAACAAACTAAATTAGGAGTTTTTCGACCAAACATTGTAGAGAGGAAAAAATAAAATCCTTGAATTTTTAAAGAATAACCTAAAGTAGTTTTCTAAAGTCTCTTGGTTTTTCCAAGAGTTCCTCGAGCAAACATTCAGAACATGAATAAAGCAAGGACGCTTGGCCTTGAAATGGATGTCTACATAATTTTCATGTGCATAACAAACTACAGTAGGCCTATCACCATTCTATACACAACATCACTTGAATCTTAAAAAGGAATTTCTAAATCTGACCAAAAAGAACATTTTCCCTGATTTTGTTTTTCATTACTATCATATTAAGCTCATCATTTCTCAGATTGAAAACAATAAGATTATACCATAGATGGAGGTGGGAAAATAGATGCAAAAGTTCCTGCAGACGATGTTGGTGATGACCCCTTGGCACCAAAAAGATCAGCAGTGATCGAGGATGGTGAACACCCTTGCTTCTTATTCTCCGTTATCTTTTGTTTTCAACTCAAACCTCCAAAAACAAGATAATCAAACCAAGAAGGAAGTCCCAGACAAAAGAAAAAGCTAAGATTTGCAGGAAAAGAAATCTCAATAGAAATAGTGCTCATAAAAGATCAAAGTATGCGAGATGAACTTAAATTGCTTCAAGATTTATAGTAACACTCCAATGGAAGACGACACTGAACATGCCGCCCATGTGCCCTCGTGACCCCCCCCCCCCCGGGGGCAAAACAAAAAGAAGAGAAAGACGGCATCCTCTTACAATATTTTACTAGTTTTCACACTCCCCCATTTTATCAAAGATTTGGAAATTTCGATTGGATTATCCTAAAATATAGAGAGGGAGAGTCTTTGAGGGAGAGAAACATAGAGAGGGAGGGAAATGGAAGGTAGAGTATCAAAACAAGATGATAAAACTAATATGATGTGTGCGCGATGATCCAAGGTAGAGTAATGCAACATTGTCCTTCTAAAGGTTTTCCTTTTTTTTTTTTCAAATTTCTTTATTCTTTTTATTGTCTTTCTTCTTTCTCTTCCTTCTACGTCTTCCTCTTTTTATTATGGTTTTCAAAATTTAACGTATCAATCTACCTCGGATTATCATAAGGACTACATTTTTCATATAGATCCATCGAGAATTGAATTGTGAAGCTCCAAACTTCCCATTTTCTTTTACCATTGGGTCGATCAGATGCTATAATTCGTAGTGATGATCTTGTTGTGCAATCAAAATTTATAAAATAAATGGGGTACATTTTTTCTCCATATTTATAAAATATGCAGTGGAAGCATTTGATAATTACAATTACTGTAATGAAGATAAATACAAATAACAAACAAATATCAAAAATAAACTTGCATTGTACAAATTTACAAAACTAACCCTTGTCACACCTGATTTTATATGAATTCATTAATTTACAATATACATTACACAACTATTATGGATGTGTTTTGCACTCCTGCTAACGGCCTCCAATAACGTATATCAAAAAAACAAGGGGGGCTCGAGCTTGGTATTGTGTGGGACACCTCCGATGACTAAGGTTGTGTTTGGGTAACGAAAGTATCTTAACACTTCTCAACACTTTTCGTACAGATGAGAAGACTTCACATGCCAAACAACATTAAAGTATTTTGAACCATATCTCAGCATTCCTCTCTCTACACAACACAGATATTGTTTGCACCTATTTCGGCCGAAATCATGTCAACGTGCGACGGAGCGGGAGACGGAAGTTCGTGGTGGCTGGGTCTATGAGAGATGGTCGCCGGTGTGAGGTGGTGGAGGTTCGTGGTGGCTGGGTGGCCGCGTACGACGGCCGAAGTGGACAGAAACAACCGAAATGGGTTTCGGTTGGGTTACTGCAGGGGAGAGAGAGAACCGCGCGTGGGGGAGATCAGTGGTGGCTGGGGGAGTCGCCGGCGGGAGAGGAAGTCGCCGGTGGTGGCGGTGAGGCCTGGTGGCGCACGACGGCAACCAAGCCAGCGGATACCCAATTCGGGCGTTAGGTAATCGGGCTAGAGGATACCCATTTTGGGCATGAGGAGGAGAGAGAGAGAGAGAGAGAGAGAGAGAAAAGTGAGGAAATAAAAAAAAATACTATAAGATTTATTACTATTATAATATAAAAATAAAATAAAATCACTATAATCTTTATCGTTATTATAAAATAAGAATAAACAAATTATTATAATATTTATCACTATTATAAAATCACTATAATATTTATGGGACCCACATCTTTTTCAATTACCTATCCAAAAGTCAACAACTCAACATATTTCATACATCCAAAGAACTCAAAACACTCTCAATGGGACCCACAAACTCACTCAAATCTCTACTCACAACTATTCACAACACGTCCCGCTATCCAAACTAGGCCTAAGTTAGCAAAAACGTTTAGAGTATTCCAATTAAGGGATGGTTCTAAAGTTACCTCTAGCATGTGCTTTGATCCCCATATATATAGACTAAGTGTTTTAATTGGTACGCCTTGTCTAGTGACTTGGTCTTCCCCAATCCTTGTGGAATTGCAGGTTGTTTGCACTTTGAATCTGCTACTATGGCGGACAAGATTCATATCTTGGGCGAGGATCTTGGTTAATTATCTCCTTTTAGATCATTCAAATTAATCCTTGTTATTACGTTATTAATCTTCTATTAATGATGGTAGGGTCGGAATTCCATATTAGTACGTTTGAAGGTCATGACCTTGGTTCTCTGTTAGGCAAGCTTGTGATTCTAGGATCATGGGCCTTCACTATAACAAATTTTAGTTTTAGGGACGAACTAAATTTCATCCCTAAAAGTAATTATTGGAGACTTTTAAAACATGTGTGACTTTATAAACCCGTTTGAACGTCTAAATATCTATTCGAACTGGATCTTCTATGACGAATTACATCGTTTGAAAAAGTCAAAGCTGTTTGAACGGCAAAAAATCTGTTTGAATAGGGAATTAATGTCTGTTCGAATGGTGTATAATCTATTCGAATAATAATCTTGGCAGGAAGTAATTTATTTTGCTAGGGAAAGTTCAAAACCATCCGAATTGAAATTTGTTTGTTCAAACAGGAGAGATTTGGTGGGAAAATCTGGCGGAAAGGTTGCAAGACCGTTTGAACGACACATATTTCGTTTGAACATATTTGAACACCACATTTATGCATTCGAACGTATAGTTTGGTGGGAAATTAAATTAAAATTGGCGGTGATGTTTTTAACCTGTTCGAACATAACAGAAATGTGTGAACGGTGAGTACCTTCTTCAAAATATAAAAAATGTGTATATATTATATATTATGAATTATTGTAAATTAAAATATTTACAAATTCATAAATTAATTTTCTGTAATTAATTTAAAAATATTTTAGTAATTTCTTTTCTGTTAAATAAAGTTTTAGTTAAATAAATATTATCATCCATACACCACATAATATAAATCAATAATTAATCTAGAAAAGACAAAATATTTAATTCATAATTAAATCAAATTATCAAAACACGAGATACTATCCATACCAAAAACAAAAACTGAGCGTCATCGGACTCGAATCCCCCTGCATCACAAAGTTAGAAATTAAGGAATTAGATCCATATTATAAATCATGCCAACAGACAGATAATTACTATATATCCTAACCTTTTTACTTCACAGATAGAGGTTAATGATTTTCATGGCTTGGAATATAAATGCTTTAGTTTTTTTTTTTTTTTTTTTGTTGATATCCATAAATGGGGGTTGTACACATTATTGAAGTTACATTCTTGTGTGTTGCAACGAAATTAGTTTTTTTTTAATACCATTAAAAGATAGGCAAGGCTAATATAAGCTTGTTTTTCTTGCCTTTTAATTTAAACATGATAGAACAACTATTTGCATGTAAATCTATTTATTCCTTCGATATATGGCCAGTGTTGAGTTTGAACTTTCACTCAAAATAATGAATAAAAAATCCAGATCAGTTTTACCTACAAGTATACAGGTGTTGTAGTACCTTACAGGATCGAATCCACAGGGATTGACTAATGTGATAAAGAGAATAAAATAAAAATAGATTATTAAAAGGAACGTGCAATAAAAAAGAAAAGAGATTATTGAGATGAAGATTTTTAAAGTAACAAAATATAACTGAACTAATAAAATAAATCAATATGAAAAATGACTAAGGTTTCGAGGATCCGCCTAATAATTTAGAATATTATTTCCAATCAATTTAGCTCAGTTAGACTAGAATAATGATTCTGTCTAACTGGAAGATTTAACAATTAAGCCCAAGAAAACTAATCACCAAAGATTAATTTGAATAATTGATGGTATAAACATTTAAAAGTCCATTTGATTACCACAGGGATTCTTCAAGCATCCAATGTATTTGAAAATCACAATGGATCAAGAAAAGTATATAGATAATCAAAGTTTCTAATAATAATACCAAAAATTCTTTCGATCACTAAAGATTAAGTTTGAACAATTTATGGTAGAAACATTCACAAGTCCAATTGATTACCACATGGGTTCTTCAAGCATCCAATGCATTTGGAAATCACAATGGATCAAGAAAAGTATATAGATAATCAAAGTTTATAATAATAACACCATTCAATTGATCAAACTCACAATATAAACTCTATTGTTGATCCAAAATAATATTTAAATCATTAGACTTCACCCCTAACCTTGAAAATGTAGACATGTAGTTTATAACTCCAAACTGAAATAATAATAAAAATAATAACACTAAAAAAATAAAATCACACTTAAATAATAATTCTACTCTACTCTCCTCTACTCCTAATTACAAAAAACTATAATTGTTTTATTTCTCTCCTAAAATCTGCAAAACTCTGATTTCTTTCTTCGTTCACTTCAAGCCTTTTTATAGGCTTCAAAAGCCACAAAGAATAATTGCCGTGCTGTGTCGTCGTCCACTGAAGAGAAAAAGATATATCTTCTCCTTGGCCGTCCTTTGTGTTGTTTCCCACTGCTCACTTCTTTTCTTTTATTCTTCCATTTCTTTTCGTCTGTTTCTTTTCTTTTCTTTCTTTCTTTTTCTTTCAGCTTTCTTTTTCTTTCATTCTTTTTCTTCCACTGATCAACTTTTCTTTCTTTAATAGTGCATCTTCCAGCAGCAAGTCCATATCTTTCTTTAGTTTATTCCTCCACTTTCTATTACAGAATGCATTTAACCGAATGGGTCCTCTGGCATGCATTTCATTCCAGCGTACTACCAACCAACCCAGTGAAACCGAGGCTTCTTCCACGTGGATCTGCTGCTGCTTTGTAAAACGAAAACTACATGCATTATTGCTCCAGCTGGTCTCGTGTGAATGGAGAGCATCTGTGGTCCGAATGCACTGCATTTGCATGCATTATTGCTCCACCAAGCCGTGTCTTCCACTGTGGTCCGAATGTACTGTGTGTAGGTTGGTGCTGCTGCGCTGTTGAGGATGAACGTTGGCAGCGAGGTGGAGGTGCTTCTGGGGCTGCAGTTACGCAATGGTGCATGCATGGCTCACTGGTTGTGGAGGTGCAGCGTTGCTGGAGGTTGAAGATGGTGGCTTTTGGAAAGGTGGTGGATGCATAGCTCGATGGTGTTCGGAGTAGTGCTACTGGATGAGGCTGCACGGTGGCTCTTGGTGATGCCGGTTGGCTTCGAATGGTGGCTGGGCGGAGGAGAAGAATGCACGCATGGAGTCTGTGTGCAGCTGGACGGAGGTTGAAGATGACGAAAATGACGTCTATTGACTAAACGACAAGTCGTTTAGAATAGGGGCTCTTAATTTGACGGACAAAACGACACGTCGTTTTGTCCAGCTGTCGAATTCAATCCAATCACAAAACGACATGTCGTTTTGTCTTGTTGACCAAACGACATGTCGTTTAGCCTGCCCAGAAAATCAAAAATAAAATAAAATAAAATAAAATAAAATAAAATAAAACAGACAGAATAAATAATAATTACATAAACAAAAATAAAACTAGAAAAAGAAAATAAATAATTAAATAAAGATAAAACAAAATTAGACTAAAATATTAAAACTGTGTTGTGCATGTGAATAAATATTGTACAATTAAATCACAAGTTATACAAATAATCATAAACTATGCTTTTAATCAATTTAAATCACAACTTGGATTTATGCCTCTTAATCATTTTTTCATCTAAAATCAATAATAAAATAATAAAACAATTAAAAATGTATTGATTTTAACTATATAAACTATGCAATAATGCAGCTCAATCAGCCAGAACAAGCATATAAAAAAAGCATTAACCATGTGAAGAGGACACTTCATTGTACATGTGGTGTGTGTAGATGGTGGGGCAAGTGAGGTCATAAGTCATTTTGTATTATGTATGTGTTGAGTTCATGTGTGAAACCCAGCCCCAAGCCCAATATTTTTGTTTACTATCTCTTGTCACTATGGGCTGGCCATGTAGAAGCCCAAACTAGGACCTAAAACCCATCCTCTTACCCCGTATGGCGTCGTTTTGGCTTAAAGAGGGATAAAACCCTAAGATTTCATTTCCCTCCCTTCGTCCAGCACCACGACCCCCCATTCTGGATCTCCCTTCTTCTATCCTTTTCTTCTTCCTCTTTTCATCTCTGTCTCTATCTCTGTCTTTGTCTCTTTGTCACTCTCTCTCTCTCAACTGCAACCAGTGTGCGTTGCCATTGGTGTCGCCACCCCAGCTAGCCTTAGCCATGCCACCTCTTGCTACAACACCTTGCCGCCGCAACACCTCATCTCGGCATCTCACCATCTCTTACCGTCGGTAAGCCCTCTCTCCCTATCTATCGATATCACTCTCCCTCCCTCCTTTTCTCGCACTATCTTTACATGTGTTGCTACCATTCCCATTGTTGTTGTCGACCACCTTGGAGGAGCACCAAATCAAGCTTTTAGATCTACCTTGGATCACAACCAACCACTCTGATTCATCGTCACTCGGCATCCTCGCTAGCAGATCAATGGGCTCTTTGTTCTCAACCTCCATCCCTAAGATCCCTCCCTTTTTCTCTCTTAAATCCTCACTCTTTTTCTTTCTTTGTTTCTTTTTCCTATCATCCTCCGCCAAGGTCTGCCTCCCCAAGTGCTCACTGAAGGTCGTCCAACCACCCACCACCTCTACCCTACCTCTCAACCTCACCCTTGTGCAAATCCCTATTTTGGTTTTGGCTTTTCTCTTTCCTAGGGTTTTCTGACGCCACTAGTCACCACTAACTATCGTGGGCTTCTCTGTATTAGACCCTCTGTTCTCACTAGATTGTCTCCATCTCGTTCCTCACTATAACACCACTACTATAACCTAGATCCGCCACTATCCACTATGCCCTGCCACTGCCACCACCATTTTCCATCCCTCCAGACACCACCACATGGCGTGCACTCGCACACACACATTTACTCAGCATGCTGGATCATCCAAAAAGTCTCCTACGTTGGTAAGTAAATATCCAGATCGACCCTTGAATTTCTAACGTGAAATTACCGCTAACTTTGTTGCAGTTTGGTTGTGTTTGAGAAGGGCCTTGGGCCCAGGGAAGTGTTGGGAATATTTGAGGTAGTTGTTGTCGGAATTTGGGAGAAGTACCAGATGGAGGATGCAAAATGCGTGTAGTTGGGGTTTGTGAAACTGTGGATTTGTGACTGCTATGTTGTTGTGTAATACCCTGCTCATTCCTTTCTTCTAACGTAAGCAATTACGTCAGATGTGTTAGCCTGCCCACTCCCCTCTCTAGTGTCTAAGAGCCTTGTTACATGTGCCAGACCCCGATGGCGTGTTTTTAAAAGATACTATGTAATTTATAAGCTAGCTTTGTGTTTTAAAGTAATGTGTATTTCACATGAAAGATTCCTATTACTATTTAAATAGAAAATATTTTAAATAACTCAATTATAATATCTTTGAAGAGCTCCAAAAATATTATAATTGTAGGGAATCATTTTATATAAATGATTCTAGTTATTTAAAATATTAGGTGATTTAAATAATGATGGAATCTCTATTTATTTAATAGTTTACTCTTTTAAATATTTTAAGTAAGACTTCATCATTTGTATAAATGATGAAGGAATATTAATTTAAATAATATTCTATCTTAATTCCTCTCAGTGCTTTTAAATAAGTTAGCTTTTACGCATTTTCAAATCAGTATTTCAGGGTCATCGTAAACCATTTTTATAGACCCCCAGATGTCGGGTTTTAGGATAAAACCCCAGTCCCTCTCTCTTTTCCCTCACTTTTCCCTCCCCTCTCTCTCTCCTCTCTCTGCTTGTAGCGTACGTGGCCCCTCTCTCTCTCGCCCGATCTCCTCCACAGCCCAGCCCGGCGCAGTCGTGCGCCGGTGTGCCTCACCGCCCACACCACCGGCCTCCCCTGCCACCGACTGGTCCCCTCCAGCGGCCTCAGCCCCTCCCATGCAGCCACCTTCCTCCACCATGCACGAGCACAGCAAACCCATGCACGGGTTCACTGTGCGGCCTCCTAGCGCCGCCGTGCGCGGCCATCTCAGCCACCCACGGCCAATAGGCCTCTCCTCCACCTCTCGGTGTCCCCCTCTCCACTGTACGGGTTTGACCCGATCCGCCGCCGTCCACTGCCACCCACGACGAGTGGCCACCCTAGTCGGCATCCTCAGACCACCACGAACCCAACCACACCACCCACGGCCCCGATCTGCCACCCACGGCTCCACACTCTCTCTCACTCTCCCACATCATTTCTCCCCCTCACAGTGCACGACCAGCCCTCTTCCACCACCACAGACCACCGTGCCGACCACCACCGAGCCTCCACGGCTCCACTAGCAACCTCCCCTAGCCTAGCCCAAACTTAAACTACCACTTTACATGGTGGGTAATCACTGCATGTGATGGACAGTCACTGCGCGTGATTGACTGCCACTGTACACGGCAAGATCCGTCATGATACGCTCATTGCCATCATCATCAAGGTCACCGTAGACCCTTCCAAGACCACACCTAGCTATCCAAACACTTAAATAGTCATTGTACAAGGTGTAGCCACCCCGTACGTTCCTCCAGCGTGTTCGCTATGACGGTCAACGAGCGACGCACGGGTTATCCCGTCTATGGTATAATTCTCTATCTCTCGCTATTTATGTTAGATGCTAGCTAGTTGACTAGGTTGTGGACTGTGCTGCTAGTATTATAGGACTGCTGTGTAGTATGATGGTGATGTGATGGGCTGTGATGTGAAGTGCTGGGCGTAGTTGGGAAGTGTGCGGTGTAGTATTGGGGACTGTGCTGTTGGTGTTGTGGTCTGTGCTGTGTAGTGTTGTGGACTGTACTGTGATGTGTGGTTGTAGTGCATGTGCAGTAGTAGTAACGTGGCGTAGTTCTGTGAGTAGAGTACACAAAGAGTGTATGGAGTACACGTGGGATGTACTCCATGTGGTGGAGATGTTGCACCATATGGCATATGTGCCATAGTGGTGACATGGCATGGTTCTGTGAGTGAAGTATACACGGGATATACTCTATGTGGTGAGATGGTACACCGTATGGCGTGTATGCCATAGCGGTGACGTGGCGGAGTGTTGTAAATGGAGTACACGTGGAGTGTACTCCATGTTGGAAAACGATGCACAATACGGCATGTGTGCTGTATTAGTGATATGGCGGAGTGCCGTAAATGGAGTATACGTGGAGTATACTCCATGTAGTGGAGCGATACACTGTATGGCTTGTATGCCATAGCGGTGATGTGGAGTAGTCTTGTGAAGGGAGTACATGTGGAGTGTACTATATGTGGTAGAGCGATACACCATATGGCATGAGTGCCATAGTGGTGATATGGCGTAGTTCTGTTAATGGAGTATACGCGGGGTATACTCCATGTGGTGAGACATTGCACCGTACGGCGTGTGTGCCGTAGCGGTGATGTGGCGGAGCATTGTGAATGGAGTACATGTGGGATGTACTCCATGTGGTAAGGCGATGCACCGTATGGCGTGTATGCCATAGTGGTAATGCGGTGTAGTGTTGTGAGTAGAGTATACGCAGAGTATACTCTATGTGGTAAGTGCTGCACTATGTGGCGTGTGTGCCATAGTGGTGATGTGGCATAGTATTGGGAAGGGAATATGCGTGGAGTGTACTCCCTAATGTGTGGCAATACACCGTATGGTGTGTCACAAGAATGAGGATGGTTGCGTAGTTGTTAGGGGAAGAACTTGGTGTATGGTGTCGGGAACTGTGGAGCAATGTCCCGAAATGGCTGCAAAGTATGGCTGTAGTCCAAGGCGACGGGTGTTGCCATGTGATTGGTTTATGACGGGGAATAAGTGCGAAGTGGCTAAGAAGTATCAGAGCAGTGCAGCGGAAGCATGATTGGGCAACGTCGTGAAGTGACGTGGTCCATCATGGAGTTGCGCTGTGATGACTTAAGATGTATGTAAGGTGATGTGACAAGGTCACGGTGTAGCTTGGGAACAGTCTCGAGCTATATGGCATGACGTAAAGTATGGTTATAATCAGGGTCCCATCGTGTCAACAATTGGGATAAACTGTCATGAGGGCCGGGTAGCACGAAGAGTCGTGCTAGCCAGGTATGAGAAGGTTGGTAACGGAGTATGGCGTTCACCATACGAGTCCATGACCAATGTATTAAATGATGGTCTTAAGAGATAAAAGGGTAAAGTACGTGTGTTGTCTGGTTCGACACATATGCCAGACGGATTCACCATATATAATGGGTAATCTGTCCTATGTATGATGACATGGCAATTAAGCCTCAGAGTGGCTCGGAGCCGTGTGACGTGAATGGATGGTCATGAGAAGGAGAGTGAGCTAAGATACATGAGGGTAATGATGAAGGTACTGTCTAAGAATGGGATGCGTGGCTTAGTAAGTCTAAGTTATGCGTCGGAATGTGGTTAACAAGAAGAACAGGATAAAGGTCCTAGTACCTTAATCCTGCGATGAACATGAGTTCATCCTAGTGAGTAAACACTCGAAGTAGAACGTCAAGGTTGAAGGAAGTAGAGACCATAATAGGTCTCTAAGGGTTGTATTATAGTAAGAAACGTGAAAGAGCACGGGATAGAAGGAGAGTGTTCTCTAAGTAAAGCATAGCTCTATTTATAGTCAGTTGCTTATGCGCTAGATAGAAAATAACGTTAAGGTTATGTATGGATGTAGGTTGCCATCTGGCACGCGCATGAATGGACTGTACGGTATGAATGGACTGTATAGCATGAAAGTAGCATGGAGTCCAGGTAAGTGTTACGTTCATACTCTTCTAGAGTTTTCTAAAGATATAAAGAAGAAAAAGAAATGTTTTTCCCTATGAAAACGAAGAAAAGATATGCTCTCCCTTTCAAGGGCAGACGTTTTACGAAAAGGAGAATGAAAAGTAACGTATTTAACGTATAAGTATGTACGGCCTCCTTTGGCAGCCCCTGTTCACACACCCAAAAGTATTAACTGTATGCATGTGAACGGATGACTATACGTAGTACCTATTGTATGTATTTTTAAAGGAAAAGACGATGCATGAAAAGATGTTTTTCAGGCTCTCGCTCCAAACAGACGTTTTTCCATGAAAAGATGTTTTTCCATGAAAGCAAGAACGAAATGAAAAGAAAGGAAAGGCATGCTCATGCACATGAAATGAATGAAAGCTGCGGCTCTCTAGAGCTGCCATGAATGAATGAACGTAAGAAAAAATGAAAGAAAGGCATGAGCATGCATAAATGTATGAAAATACGTAACGGCCACATGAAATGAATGAACAGGGTACCCAAAATGAATGAATGGGAAGATTGCAATACCAGGCGGTAGTATCTGGTAGTGCACCCAGTGCTGCATCCCTGACAGAAAGGGATTCCAACCCGTGGCCACGGGCGAATCCATCGGCCCAAAAGGCCGCTAACCCAGCACACGGGGCGTAACAGTGTGCACTGGCCTATGAAAGTGATAAGAAAAGAATGTATGAATGCATGGCACTTTTCAAGAAATGAAGGCAGTAACGGGGGAAGGTTTTACTAAAAGAAAAACACGTTTTAAATATGAAAACCCCCGTCTATTGACGTTTACGAAAAGAAAAAGTAATGTATGAATGCACGACATTCTTTAAGAAATGGAGGCACTGACGGGGGAAACATTTTAAGAAAAGAAGACCAGTTTTAAAGAAGAAAAAACCCCGTCAGTGATGTTTCCAAATGAAAGCATGTATGCATGTACGTATAGTATGTATAGAATGATGAATGCATGATTGAATACCTATGTTTTTATATTTTAACTGTATGAAGTAATGCTTACTGAGTATTCGACTCATTTTAGTTTCTATGTGTGCCCCTCCCTCCACAGGAACTGAATGAGCAGTACGCTCAGGAGGGACACGGCCAAAAGGAGAAGGGCACGGAAGTCTAGGCATGATGGTTTTGAATGTAAGAAAGGTCTTTTTATTTTAAAGATTTTATTTCCCACTCCAAAACTCTTTTATTATAGAAGAACTTTTTATTTAATAAAGTAGAGTCTTGCACCCTAGGAAGGACTGTAAAAGATGTTTTAAATCGGACGGTAATTCCCGTCGTATTTTCTAAAATATTTTGTAAAAATACCCACCACGAGGACGGGCGTTACATGTTGGTATCATTTTGTAAAAGTACCCACCATGAGGACGGTCGTTACATGTTGTGTGTGATAATTGTGTGCTATGCCATGCAATCCAATAAACTACATGTTATGCAGCTACAAATTACTATTATTGATATCTGCCAGGATTTATTCAACTGTGCCATGTTATATTCTATGCTAATAAAATTGAAATGTAGGTTTTCATGTCTTGGAAATATTTTTATGGGCGTGTATGTATCATAACCCCAAGCCAAGATGAGGTATTATCTCGGTGGAGCTCATCTGGTCAATTTGGAGCATAATAAACTGAGTGACATCCCCTGGGTGATCACTGGGGGATTACGAGCTTGGACAAAATGGTAACACTCTTGTGCTGACTCCATGGCCTCTTCGCTAGTGGAGGCTAGAGGATGCTTAGTCACATACTCGCTGGGAGCGGAGTTGGGCATCGCTCGTTACAACGTCACATGCATGGCTGTTACTCGTGGTGTGATAAAATGAGCTAGGGTGTGCACATGGTCCATAGGGGAGACCATGGTGCATGCATAATAAATGGATGTGTTTTTGGGTGCAAATGGGTTCTAATAAATGCATTTTGGAGATGGTTTTGAAAATAGATACTTTTTGGATTTTTTCTTCTATGACTATTGTGCTTTCAAGGAATCGTAGATTTTGATGCAGAGGAGGGGTATGAGTAGGAGGGACCAGCCCCATCTTAGGAGTGATGGCTTGAGACTTTATTCGTTATTTGTTGTTGGACCTTTGTATTCATTTCCTTTATTTCAGTCGAATGATTGTACTAACCTCTTGAAGGACTTTGTTTTGGGTTGTATCATTTTTAGATTTTCTGGTACTTAGTTTTTGACTACCCTATATTTTTCCACTGTTTATGTTATGCACATTTTGCATGTTTGCACACACATGGCGATGGGGTGTATGATCTGTGTGGTCATCATCCCAGTGTCATGACTTCCACCAAATCACACATGGGGGTCGAGGGCTCATAGGTGGAATCAGAGTGGTTCGACTCTAGGTAAATCCATAAGTCACCTAGGTACAGTACCATAATTCTAGACCTCAATCTTAGTACTATAGGCTTGAAAGTTTTGGGAAGTTAGACTTGGATTTTAACGATGTTGGCTAGAATTCTTAGCATGATAGGTATGAATATTTAGTATAGTAGGCTAGAACTTCTAGAAATTTTGTTTTTGGATTATCAAGTTTGAAGGGGAAACGACGTGGTCTAGTTGAACTCATCAGAGAAAAGACTGAAGTCATGAGTTGTTGAAGGTAACAACTTCTAAATGTGAAAGAGCTCTAAGGTTTGAGCTTCTATAGAATTTATGAAATGAGTTTATGGAATCTGAGGTGGTAGATTCAACATGCATTTGAGGATTTAATTAAATTGGAGGTTTAGGATTTTGCTAACTTTGAGAATCAATTGGATAACATTGGTGTTTAGAATCTACAAGTGTTGCGGCTGAACTTTCACTCAAAATAATGAAGAAAAAATTCAGAGCAGTTTTACCTGCAAGTATACAGGTGTTGTAGTACCTTATAGGAACGAATCCACAAGGATTGACTAATGTGATAAAGAGAATAAAATAAAAATAGATTATTAAAAGGATTGTGCAATCAAAAAGAGGAGATTACTTAGATGAGGATTTTTAAAGTAACAAAATATAACTGAAATCATAAAATAAATCAATATGAAGAATGACTAAGGTTTCGAGGATCAGTCTAATAATTTAGAATATTGTTTCCAATCAATTTAGCTCAGTTAAACTAGAATAATGATTCCGTTTAACGAGAAAATTTAACAGTTAAGCCCAAGAAAACTAATCACCAAAGATTAAGTTTGAATAATTGATGGTAGAAACATTCAAAAGTCCATTTGATTACCAAAGGGATTCTTCAAGCATCCAATGTATTTGGAAATCACAATGGATCAAGAAAATTATATAGATAATCAAAGTTTCTAATAATAATACCAAAAATTCTTTCGATCACTAAAGATTAAGTTTGAACAATTTATGGTAGAAACATTCACAAGTCCAATTGATTACCATAGGGATTCTTCAAGTATCCAATGTATTCGGAAATCACAATGGATCAAGAAAAGTGTATAGATAATCAAAGTTTCTAATAATAACACCATTCAATTGATCAAACTCACAATATAAACTCTATTGTTGATCCAAAACAATATTTAAATCATTAGACTTCACCTCTAACCTTAGTACGAAAATGTAGGCATGTTTATCATAACTTCAAACTGAAATAAAATAAAAATAATAAAACTAGAAAATAAAATCACACTTAAAATAGTACTTCTACTCTACTCTACTCTTCCTAATTATTTCTCTACTTTCTACTTCTAAAATCTAATGACTTGCTTCGTCCGTTTACAAGCCTTATATAGGCTTCAAATAATATTGTGCTGCATCCATCCCTAATGCTAACTCCTTATGTCTTCCACTCACAAACACTTATTTGCGCCGAAAGCTTCATCCGTATGTTCAGACTGAAAAATAACATCCAAATATAATTGTTTTCTTTCTTTTCGTCTAGTTGCCCATGTGTGCATCTGTCTTGTTCCCCACATGCAAAAGATTCGGCCTCTTTCCAGTTCATTTATTCTTTCTGCCCACACCCCAGTGTCTTCTTTGTTGCTGTCCGAAAAGTTTTCTTCTTTTCTTTTGTTTTCTTTCTACTGCAGTGCCCTTCGTGTGTGTCCTTCCATCTACTTGTTTCTCTTCATTTCTTTTTGTTTTTTTTTCTTTCTTCAGCTTGCATCCATCAAAAGCAAGCTTTTTACTTTTTTTTTTTTTTTCTTCTTCTTCTTCAATCTTTCATCGCTGCCACGTGAGTGTCTCCAAAACGCAACTGCAGTGTGACCCGTGCATCTTCGTCTATCTCTATGAGCGAGCTGGATCAACTGCAACTGAGATTTGGAGTTGGATTGTAACACCCTGCTCCTTCCTTTCTTCTGACGTAAGCAATTACGTCAGATGTGTCAGCTTGCCCTCTCCCCTCTCTAGTGTCTAAGAGCCCCGTTACGCATGCTAGACCCCGATGGTGTGTTTTTAAAGATACTGCGTAATTTATAAAGCTAGTTTTGTGTTATAAAATAATGTGTATTTTAAATGGAAGATTCCTATCACTATTTAAATAAAGAATATTTTAAATAACTCAATTATAATATCTTTGAAGAGCTTCAAAAATATTATAATTGTAAGGAATCATTTTAAATAAATGATTCCAGTTATTTAAAATATTATATGATTTAAATAATAATGGAATCTTCATTTATTTAATAGTTTTACTCTTTTAAATATTTTAAGTGAGACTTCATCATTTTATAAATGATGAAGGAATATTATTTTAAATAATATTCTATCTTAATTCCTCTTAGTGCTTTTAAATAAGTTAGCTTTTACGCATTTTCAAATCAGTATTTAAGGGTCATCGTAGACTATTTTATAGACCCCCAGATGTCGGGTTTTAGGATAAAACCCCAGCCCATCCCTTTTTCCCCTCACTTTTCCCTCCCCTTTCTGTCTCCTCCCGTTCGGCCCTCCCCCGTACGTAGCCCCTCTCTCTCTCTCCACCAAACGCCTCCAGCCCCAGCTCGGCGCCACCATGCGCCGGCGTGCCTCACCGCCCACACCATCGGCACCGCCTCCCTCCGGCGAGTCTCCCAACACCGGCCCCGCTCCCTCACGCTCTCCCCTCCTCCTCCCATGGCAGTGCAAGCCCGATCGGGCTTGATGACTCCAGCACCGCTGTGCGCCGTCCTCCAGCGCCACCATCACTAGGGTAGCTTCCCTAGCCACCGACCGGCCTCCTCCAGTGATCTCGGCCTCCCTCTCCCCGCCGGTAGCCACCATGCACGAGCTTAGGCTCCTCCACGCACAGGTTCACTGTGTGAGCCCCTAGCACTGCCGTGGGTGGCCAACTCAGCCACCGGACACCACCACGAGACTCCTGAGGTCTCCCCCTTCCTCCTCCAGCAAACCCATGACCAATAGGCCTCTCCTCCACTTCCCGGTGTCAGCCGTGGTGATGCACGGGTTTTGCCGGATCCGCCACCGTTCGTCGCCACCCACGGTGAACGACCACCCTAGCCGGCATCCTTAGGCCACCACGAGTCCAACGGTACCACCCACGGCCCCGATCTACCACCCTCGGCCCCACACTCTCTCGCACTCTCCCACGGCCTATCCTCCCTCACAGTGCATGGCCAACCACCGTGGACCGCCGTGCCGACCGCCACCGAGCCTCCACGGCTCCACTAGCAACCTTCCCTAGCCTAGCCCAAGCCTAAACTACCACTTTATGTGGTGGGTAATCACTGCACGTGATGGACAGTCACTACGCGTGACTGACTGCCACTATACACGGAAAGATCTGCCATGATACGCTCATTGCCATCATCATCAAGGTCACCGTAGACCCTTCCAAGACCACACCTAGCTATCCAAACACTTAAACAGTCACTGTACGCGGTGTAGCCACCCCGTACGCTCTTCCGGCGTATTCGTTGTGACAGTCAACTAGCGACGCACATGTTATCCCGTCAATGGTATAATTCTCTATCCCTCGCTATTTATGTTAGATGCTAGCTAGTTGACTAGGTTGTGGACTGTGCTGCTAGTATTATAGGACTGCTGTGTGGTATGATGGTGATGTGATGGGCTGTGACGTGAAGTGCTGGGTGTAGTTGGAAAGTGTGCTGTGTAGCATTGTGGACTGTGCTGTTGGTGTTGTGGTCTGTACTGTGTAGTGTTGTGGACTGTGCTGTGAAGTGTGGTGGTAGCGTATGTGCAGTAGTAGTGACGTGGTGTAGTACTGTGAGTGGAGTACACAAAGAGTGTATGGAGTACACATGGGATGTACTCCATGTGGTGGAGATGTTGCACCATATGGCGTATGTGCCATAGCGGTGACGTGGCGGAGTGTTGTAAATGGAGTACACGTGGAGTGTACTCCATGTTGGGAAATGATGCACGATTCGGCATGCGTGTCCTATTAGTGATATGGCAGAGCGCTGTAAATGGAGTATACGTGGAGTATACGTGGAGTATACTCCATGTAGTGGAGCGATACATCGTATGGCTTGTATGCCATAGCGGTGATGTGGGGTAGTCTTGTGAAGGGAGTACACGTGGAGTATACTCTATGTGGTAGAGCGATACACCATATGGCGCGTGTGCCATAATGGTGATGTGACGTAGTGTTGTGAATGGAGTACACGAGGAGTGTACTCCATGTTGTGAGATGATACACCGTATGGCGTACATGCCATAATGGTGATGTGGTGTAGTTCTGTTAATGGAGTATACGCAGGGTATACTCCATGTTGTGAGACGTTACACCATATGGCGTATGTGCCATAGTGGTGATGTGGCATGGTTCTGTGAGTAGAGTATACGCGGAATATACTCTATGTGGTAAGTGTTGCACCGTATGGCGTATATGCCATAACGGTGACGTGACGTAGTTCTGTGAATGGAGTACACAAGGAGTGTATTCCATGTTGTGAGACGATGCACCGTATGGCGTGTATGCCATAGCGGTAATGCCGTGTAGCGTTGTGAGTAGAGTATACGCAGAGTATACTCTATGTGGTAAGTGCTACACCGTATGGCGTATGTGCCATAATGGTGATGTGGCGTAGTTATGTTAATGGAGTATACGCGAGGTATACTCTATGTTGTGAGACGTTGCACCATACGGCGTGTGTGCCATAGTGGTGATGTGGCATAGTGTTGTGAAGGGAGTATATATGGACTGTACTCCCTGAGGTGCAGCGATACACCGTATGGCGTGTCACAAGGATAAGGATGGTTGCGTAATTGTCAGGGGAAGAACTTGGTGGAATAGTGTCCCGAAATGGCTGCGAAGTATGGCTGTAGCTAAGGCGACGGATGTTGCCATGTGATTGGCTTATGACTCGGAATAAGTGCGAAGTAGCTAAGAAGTATTAGAGCAGTGCAGCGGAAGCATGATTGGGCAACGTCGTGAAGTGACATGATCCATCATGGAGTTGCGCTGTGATGACCTAAGACGTATGTGAGGTGATGTGACAAGGTCACGGTGTAGCTTGGGATCAGTCTCGAGATATATGGCGTGACGAGAAGTGTGATTATGAACAAAGTCCCATCGTGTCAACAGTTGGGATAAACTGTCATGAGGGTCGGGTAGCACGAAGAGTCATGCTAGCCGGGTATGAGAAGGTTGGTAACGAAGTATGGCGTTCGCCATACGAGTCTGTGACCAATGTATTACATGATGGTCTTAAGAGATAAAAGGGTAAGGTACGAGTGTTGTCTGGTTAGACACATGTGCCGGACGAATTTACCGTAAACAATGGGTAATCCGTCCTATGTATGATGACACGGTACTTAAGCCTCAGGGTTGGCGTAGAGTCGTGTGATGTGTACGGATGATCATGAGAAGTAGAGTGAGCAAAGATGCATGAGGGTAAGGATGAAGGTACTGTCTAAGAATGGGATGCATGACTTGGTTGATCTAAGTCATGCATCAGGATGTGGTTAATAAGAAGAACAGGACAAAGGTCCCAGTGTCTTAGTCCTAAGATGAACATGGGTTCATCCTAGTGGCTAAGCACTCGGAGTAGAATATTAAGGTTGAAGGAAGTAGAGACCGTAATGGGTCTCTAAGGGTTTTTATCATCGTAAGAAACGTGAAAGAGCACGGTATAGAAGGAAAGTGTTCTCTAAGTAAAGCATAGCTCTATTTCTAGTCAGTTGCTTATGCACTAGATAGAGAATAACGTTAAGGTTATGTATGCATGTAGGTTGCCATCTGATACGCATGAATGGACTGTACGGTATGAACGGACTGTATGGTATGAAAGTAGCATGGAGTCCAGGTAAGTGTTACATTCATACTCTTCTAGAGTTTTCTAAAGATATGAAAAAGTAAAAGAAATGTTTTTCCTTACGAAACGAAGAAAAGAACTGGTCTCCCTTTTCAAGGGTAGACGTTTTACGAAAAGAAGAACAAAAAGTAACACATTTAAAGTATAAGTATGTACGGCCCCCTTTGGTAGCCCCTTTTCACGCACCCAAAAGTATTAAGTGTATGCATGTGAATGGATGTCTATACGTAGTATCTATTGTATGTATTTTCAAAGAAAAGATGATGAACGAAAAGATGTTTTCGGGCTCTCGCCCCAAAAGAACGTTTTCTGAAGAAAAGAATGTTTTCTCACGAAAAGACGTTTTCCACGAAAAGATGTTTTTCCATGAAAGCACGAACGAAATGAAAAGAAAGGAAAGGCATGCTCATGCACATGAAATGAATGAAAGCTGCAGCTCTCTAGAGTCGCCATGAATGAATGAACGTAAGAAAGAACGAAAGAAACGCATGAGCACACATAAATGTATGAAAATACGTAATGGCCACATGAAATGAATGAACGGGGTACCCAAATGAATGAATGGGGCAGATTGCAATGCCGGGCGGTAGTATTTGGTAGTGCACCCAGTGCTGCATCCCTGACGGAAAGGGATTCCAACCCGTGGCCACGGGCGAATCCTTCGGCCCAAAAGGCCGTTAACCCCAGCACACGGGGCGTAACAGTGTTCACTGGCCTACAACCACACTTCACAGCACAGTCCACAACACTACACAGCACACTTCCCAATACACTCAACACTTCACATCATAACCTATCACATCACCATCATACTACACAGCCATCCTATAATACTAGCAGCACAATCCACAACCTAGTCAACTAGCTAACATCTAGCATAAATAGCGAGGGATTGAGAATTATACCATCGACGGGATAACCCGTGCGTTGCTCGTTGACCGTCACAGCGAATACGCCGGAGGAGCGTACGGGGTGGCTACACCGCGTACAGTGACTGTTTAAGTGTTTGGATAGCTAGGTGTGGTCTTGGAAGGGCCTAAGGTGGCCTTGAAGATGATGGCAATGAACGTATCACGGCGGATCTTGCCATGTACGGTAGCGGTCAGTCACGCGCAGTGACTGTCCATCACGTGAAGTGATTACCCACTACATAAAGTGGTGGTTTAGGCTTGGGCTAGGCTAGGGGAGGTTGTTAGTGGAGCCGTGGAGGCTCGGTGGTGGTCGGCATGGTGGTCTACAGTGGCTGGCCGTGCACTGCAGGGGAGGAGAAGCCGTGGGAGAGTGCGAGAGAGTGTGGGGCTGTGGGTGGTAGATCGGGGCCATGGGTGGTACCATTGGGTTCGTGGTGGCCTAAGGATGCCGGCTAGGGTGGTTGCTCACCGTGGGTGGTGGCGGACGGTGGCGGATCGGGCCAAATCCGTGCGTCACTGTGGGAGACACCGGGAGGTGGAGGAAAGGCCTATTGGCCGTGGGTTTACTGGAGGAGGAAGGGGGAGACCTCAGGAGTCTCGTGGTGGTGGCCGATGGCCGAGATGGCCTCGCATGGCGGTGCTAGGAGGCCACACAGTGAACCCGTGCGTGATGCACTTGTGCTCGAGCATAGGAGACTACCGGCGGGGAGAGGGAGGCCGAGATCACTGGAGGAGGCCGGTCGGTGGCTGGGAAAGCTACCCTAGAGGTGGTGGCGCTGGAGGACAGCGCACGGCGGCGCAGGAGCCATCAAGCCCGTTCAGGCTTGCACTGCCGAGGGAGGAGGAGGGCCGAGCGTGCGGGGGTGATATCGGTGCAGGCGGACTCGCCGGAGGGAGAGGAGGCCGGTGGTGTGGGCGGTGAGGCACGGCGGCGCCGGCTGGGGTTGGGGCCATTCGGGCGAGAGAGAGAGGAGGCTGCGTACGGGGGGGGCGAAGGGAGGAGAGAGAAAGGGGAGGGAAAAGTGAGGGGAAAAAGAGAGGGGCTGGAGTTTTATCCTAAAACCCGACATATGGGGGTCTGTAAAAATGGTCTACGATGACCCTTAAATACTGATTTGAAAATGCGTAAAAGCTAACTTATTTAAAAGCACTAAGAGGAATTAAGATAGAATATTATTTAAAATAATATTCCCTCATCATTTATAAAATGATGAAATCTTACTTAAAATATTTAAAAGCGTAAAACTATTAAATAAATAAAGATTCCATCATTATTTAAATCACCTAATATTTTAAATAACTGGAATCATTTATATAAAATGATTCACTACAATTATAATATTTTTGGAGCTCTTCAAAGATATTATAATTGAGTTATTTAAAATATTCTTTATTTAGATAGTGATAGGAATCTTCCATGTAAAAATACATATTACTTTAAAACACAAAGATAGCTTTATAAATTACGTAGTATCTTTAAAAACAAGCCATCAGGGTCTGACACGCATAACGGGGCTATTAGACACTAGAGAGGGGAGTGGGCAGGCTGACACATCTGACGTAATTGCTTACGTCAGAAGAAAGGAAGGAGCATGGTATTACAGGAGGTGTTGGTCGTGCATGTGCTTGGCAAAATGTAGATGATGCGTGAGGTTGAAGATGACGAAGGCGACATGTCGTTTTTGTCTATGGACAAAAATGACACGTCGTTTAGCAGACGGCCATTTTTAGTTCTAGGGAACAACGACAAGTCATTTTTCTGTGCAGGAAAAATGACATGTTGTTTAGGACAAGCTGTAAAAAAAAATAAAAATAAAAATAAAAAGAAAAGCAAAATAAATAATAAATAACCAAAGAAATAAAAATAAGACAAAAGATGGAATATACAATATTAAAATTGTGTTGTGCATAGAGAGAATATTATCAAATTAAATCACAAGTTATAAAAATAAGCATAAATTATGCTACTAGTACATTTAAATCACAACTTGGATTTATGCCTCTTAACCATTTTTCCATCTAAAACCAATGATAAAATAATAAAACAATTAAAAATATATTGGTTTTAAACGTATAAAATATGAAATAACGCAACTCAATCAACAAGCTTTAAGAGACAATTGGTTTTTTAGATCTTAGGTCATCAATCTTGCAGACTTCAGAAAATGATTCTTATATGATTTAAGGTTTTAGAATTGCACACTTTAAGGACTGATTTATAATAAGATTTGAGCTTTTAGTTCTGGAGGCTTGGTATGCAAGTTTTATCAATTTTGAAATTAATTAGTCTGCAACCATTAAAACTTGAGTTTTGATCAAATTTTGGTTTTTGATGTGGAGATTTACAAGAAGCAATTTTCTCTACACGGTTTGAAGGTATTGTTTTAGTTCAAAAAATTATTATTATCAGATTTAAGGTTAAAGGGTTAATAGATTTTAGGAATCGATCCTTATCGAATTTAAAGATTATAGATGGTGCAAATTTAGGAAATGATACTTGTCGATTTTGGGGATATAGGTCCAACGGGGTGATGGAAATGGTAGTTTATGTTATGGTATAGAACGTGATCAAGTTAGTTTGAGATGGGTTTGGGTGGACTAGATATATCGGAGGCAAGTCTTGGTTACTTTTTGGGTGGACTGTTGTGGCGTTTGATAGTGAGTTTAGTACTACTAGAATAAATACTAGTTAGAATTGGGGTATTGAGTAGTTAAGTAATTGTTGCTGAGATAAATTTAAGGGTGCATTTATCTTTTCAGATGAGATGGTATTGGGCTTTAAAGCTCAATGATTACTTTAGGTGAGATGTGCGGACTTTCGACTAATTGAGTGTCTTGGATCAAGTTATGTTTTGAGTTACCTTCGACATAAAGTTGTTCGCTTAAATATGCACAGACGTGTGTAGGAGTTGACGAAATAATCTAAATCTTGTCCCCCACAACTGCTTTAAGCATAGTGACAGTGGCATACGCTCTCAAGTTTTATCAACTTGACTCCTTCCAATTATTAGAGCTCCTTTCGCTCATGCTTGGAACTTCCTCGAAAGGATCATTCCATGGTAGTAGAATGCCACTGTGCTTAGGTCGATTGGTAGTAGAATATTATAATTGATCACATGTGCTTTTTCGTGGAGTATTGGTTTTGACTAAGGAGGCAAGAGATTGACTCTTAGTATATGTGTGTATATGAATTTTGTAGAGTAGGGGTATTTGTCTCATTTAAGCATGGAAGGAGTTGCTTAGATAGGTGTTGAAGTGGATTCAATACAATAGTGTTAAATTCAAGATATCTTAGCCTTAGGCTTTTTGGTGAGAAGATTAGAGTGCACAACTGAAGCACGACACTTAGGCTAAGTTTGGATACAAAGATGGTTTCAACTCATCTCAACTCATCAAATCTAATAATTACAACTTTTTGAAATTTACACACAAAATAAATAAATAATTCAAATTTTTTTAAATTTCATAACAATAATAATATTAAAAAATGATATTCTAACAATATTTTATTCAACTTTTTACTTTTATATCAACTCACTATTCAAACCTCACCTTAGAGAAATGATGGTTCGCAGTAAATTTTGTGGCTATGTTCGGGAGTCAGTTGTGACTTAAGGTCACATATGAATTTAAAATTTGAGGCTATACTTTTCTTGGGAGATTGAACGTTCAATTTGGAAATTTGGACATTGATGGTTAACTTGAGGAGAGACTGGTCAGTCACCCAAGTGTTGTGTACAATAAAGGCTTGGAAGTTGAAGCTTAGGCATCAATAGTGGATTGCATAATATAATTTTTGCACTAATCAAGCATTAGGATCCATGGGTGTTGTAGAATAGTTTCTTGTGGAGTCGAGATTTTGAACTGCATGGCTTGCCTTGAGGTTTTAAACATGATGTACTATTGGAAGTAGAGGCAAAGATTATTAGCTTGATGAGCCTTTGGAAGTGGCTATCGTTAGCTAAGACATTTTGAGGATGAAATCTTTTCTAGGGGGGAGGATGTGAAACCTAGCCCCAAGCTTAATATTTTGGTTTACTATCTTTTTTTACTATGGGTCTGGTCGTGTAGAAACCCAAACTAGGATCGAAAACGCAGCCCCTTACTTCGTACGACGTCGTTTTGGCTTAAGGGGGTAAAACCCTAAGAATTCCCCCCCCCAATTCTAGATCTCCCTTCTCCTATACTTTTCTTCTTCTCCCTTTCTCTCTCTCTCTCTCACAACTGCAACCAGTGTGCGTTGCCGTCGGTGTTGCCACCACATTGTCACTATCCACCTTGCCTCAGCTACACTGCCTATTGCTACAAGCCATTCTGTTTCTTCTTCACTCTGCATCCTTACCAGCAGATCGATCAATGGCATTTTTGTTTCTCAAATCCATCGACCTCCATCTCTCATAGCTCTTCTGCCATCGCTTGACTTGTCGTCCAACATTAGCCGTGGTGGGCTTCTTGTTCTCAACCTCCATCCCTCAGATCCCTCCCCTTTTCTCACTTGGATCCTCACTTCTCTTCTTGCTATGTTTTTTTTTTCTTAGGGTTCTATCGTGCGCCACCATGGTCTGCCACCCTCAAGTGCTCATTGACCGTCGTTCAACAACCCACCACATTCCGCCCTACCTCTCAACCTCACCCTTGTGAAAAGCCCTATTTTGGTTTTGGCTTTTCTCTTTTCTATGGTTTTCTGATGCCCCCAGTCGCCACCAACCACCGCGGGTTCTCTATATTAGACCCTCTATTCTCACCAGATTGTCTCCATCTAGTTCCTCACTGTAACACCACTACCATAACCTGGATTTTCCACTGTCCACTATGCCCTATCACTGCCATCACCAATTTCTGCCCCTCCAGAAGCCACAACACGCAATGCTCCCGCACACACGCATTTACTTAGCACGTTGTGATCATCTAGAAAGTCTCCTCTGCATTGGTAAGTAAATCTCTGGATTGACCCTTGAATTTCTAATGTGAAATTATCACTAACTTTGTTGCAGTCTGGTTGTGTTTGAGAAAGGTCTTGGGCCCGAGGAAGTGTTGGAAATATTTCACATAGTTGTTGTCGAAATTTGGGCTGAGGGCATGATGGAGGATGGGAAACACGTGTAGTTGGAGTTTGTGAAACTGTGGATTTGTGACTGTCTTGTTCTTGTGTGTGACTGTTGTGTGTTAGCCATGCCATCCAATGAACTGTCTATCATGCATCTACATATTACTGTTATTGATATATGCCATGATTTATTCAAATGTGCTATGTTATATGCTATGCTTATAAAATTAAAAACTGGGTTTTCGTGTGTTGGTAATATTTTTGTGGGTGCGTGCGTATCACGACCACAAGTCAAGATGGGGTATTATCTCGATGGAACTCCTCTGGTCACTCAGGAGCATAATAAACTAAGTGACATCCCCTGGGTTGTCCCCGGGCGAAAATAGGTTTGGATGAGATGATAATACTTTCGTGCCGACTTAGTGGCTTCTCTATTGGCTGGGGCTAGAGGATGCTTGGTCACTTACGTGCCGGGTGCGGAGCTGGACATCACTCATTACGAAGTCACATGCACAGTTGTTACCCATGGTGTGACGAAGAGATCTAGGGTGTGGGCATGGTCCATATGGGAGACCATGATGCATGCATAATAAATGGATGTGTTTTGTGGTACAAAGGAATTTTTGGTGTGAGTGGTTCTAATAAATGCATTTTGGGGATGCTTGTAAAAATGGATATTTTTGGGGCCATGACTATTGTGCATTGTTTATTTGTATAATTTCATGCTTGAATCTGTTGGTTGTCGCTCTACTAATCTCATTGTGGTATTCCTACCTGTGGCTCTGTTTCATTGAATCATAGACTTTGATGTAGAGGAGGACTATGAGTAGGAGGGTCCAGCTCCACCTGGGGAGTGATGACTTAGGACTTTACCTATTATTTGTTGTTAGACCTTTGTATTCATTTCCTTTATTTCAATCGGATGATTGTATTGACCCCTTGGAGGACTTTGTTTCGGGTTGTATTATTTTTAAACTTTCAGGTACTTAGTTTTTGACTGCCCTATATTTTTTCCGCTGCTTTATTTATGCTATATACATTTTGCCTATTTGCACACACTTGCACATGGCAATGGGGTGTATGATCCATGTGGTCATCATCCCAGTGTCACGACATCCACCAAATCACACGTGAGGGTCAAGGGCACCACATCACGAGTCGTGTCAATGTTGAATTTACGAGTCGTGTCATATATTGCCACTTGGTTTAGATTTGTGTGAAAACTTTGATGTTTATTATTTTATTTCAAGTTGGATGACTAGACTAGCTTGTAATTTGCAATTTATTGACTAATAAGTTAAGGTTAAATACTTTTTCAGTTCGGTATGCTTGTTTCATAGTGAAATAGTTTTTGTAAAAATTTATTGGATCACATGTTCGGGTGTTTGGGAAGTTTTGGAAAATTGCGTCAGGGAAATAATGTTAAGTCGTATTCATGAGGCTAGCTTCAAGATTAATCAAACATCAAGCAATACATGCATATAAGAACGACAAAGCTCCATGTGTATTAATTGTAAATTACTACTAAGATCATGAATACATATATATATATTTATATATACATGCATTTGCTTGCAATAAGGGTCTTTAGAACATAAGCATACATACAGATCATTGGAGAAAACACTACCCCTCACTTACACCCAACAATTAAAACAAGTTCCAAAAAGCCCACAGGTACTTAAAACACATGATATATATATATATATATATATATATATATACACATGTAACTTCGAGCAAGATCGAAGTGGCACAATCAAATCTTTTATTCTACAAGATCGAAGTAGAAGATGGTAATAGGATCGATGCATTAATTAACCTTAATTTGTTTTGTTTATTTTGCTTGAGAGTATATATAATGGTAGTTAAGTATATTAACACTAATCAATTTAATGAATTCAATGTATTTTGCTTTGTTTCAATCCTACAAACAACCTTCGGATTTACCAAAATTTGAAAACTCATCGATCGGAAGGAAGTTAATTTTAAAATATTTAGAAGAGAAAAACCTGATAAGAAAATTTGACAAAAGACAGAAGGAAAAGATTTCTCAAAACTAGTTTTTGTAGCTATAGGGGATTGTATTTACCAACATGTGAAATCATTTTACCAATATAATGATAGGCCACGACGATCTGGGAGGGGCCATAAACCAAATCCCAAATATTTGGGATAAGCTTCAACGTAAAGAACAGTGCGTATGAGTAGAGGAGGCCGCTAAACAGATAAAGAACAATACAGAAATAGAAGGGGATTGGAACAGGAGGATCCGCAGTGACAAGTTTTACAGTTTTACGTCATTTAAATTCCATAGGATATGCTCTGTTTACGTAGAAGAGTTCTAGTGAAAAACTGATAGATTTCCGTTTATTTCGGTTCTTTTGAAAATGGCTTTGCTTATTTAAAGTAGCCAAGGCTTTCATGAAAAAACATCAAGTATTTGCATTCAACAATTGTGGTACGTTCTCACCCGAAGAGAACAATTATCTTAGCAATTATACTCTGTGTTTGGGACCTATCAGTTGCATCACAGCCAGGTTTCTAATGGGGACTAACAAGGAGCGTATTGAGCATTTGGAGTTAGGACTCGGTGCAGTTCAGGAGGGACTACAGTGAATGGAGGAAGCTATCAATTGACTTTCAAACATATTCATCGCAAACCCAGAGAACCCCCAACCATGGCAACCATCACCGAGAAGGCAACGATGGGGGTTGGCAGATCGTCTCCTCCTCCGAAACAGCGAGATTGGAATTTCCAAGATTTTCAGGAGATGACCCAACCGAATGGTTCAACCGGGTGTATCAATTCTTCGAATACCAGGCACGGCAGAAGTCCAAAAGGTTTCCATGGTAGCATACCATTTGGAAGGGGAGGCTAACCAATGGTGGCAGTGGATTCGCAGAACCTTTTGGGATGAAGGAGACGTGATTTCATGGGAGAAATTTGAGGAAGAACTTTGGGCTCGCTTCGGACCATCAGAGTGTGAAGACTTCGACGAAGCTCTATCTCGAGTCAGACAACTAGGAACTTTGAGGGACTACCAGCATGAGTTTGAAAAGCTCAGCAATAGGGTCCAAGGATGGACGCAAAAAGCACTGGTAGGAACATTCATGGGCAGCTTGAAAGCAGAAATAGCAGATGGAATTCAGATGTTTAAACCACAATCGCTCAAAGAGGCCATTAGCTTGGCACGGATGAGGGATGATCATCTCACACGGCAAAGAAGGTTTATGAGGTTACCACCTACAACAGCTCCGTTAGCTCTTCCACAAAACACTTGTATAGCTCCTGCTACACCTACGGGACCCATTAAAGATTGTCTTGGGAGGAAATGCAGAGGAAAAGAGCACAAGGTCTTTGTTTCAACTGCAATGAACGATTTATAGCAGGCCATAGATGTCAAAAACCACAGCTGTTACTCTTGGAAGGAAATGCGAGTAACGTGATAAGCGAAGACATTACTAATCAGTAAACACTGAAAGATGACCACAGAGAAGATGCAATAGAGTTGCAAGAACCCGAAACTGAACCAGAGATCACCTTGCACGCATTAATGGGATGGACAACACCGAAAACCATGAGGGTAACAGCTAAAATGGGACCCCACGAAGTAATGGTTTTGATTGACAGCGGATCAACACACAACTTCATTAGCAACCATTTGGCAAACATGCTCAGGTTGCCAGTGATTCCTATAGAAACATTTCCTATCTGGGTAGCCAACGGAGAAAGATTAACATGTCAGGGGCGTTACGATAATGTAAGGATAGAATTACAAGGCACCGAATTTCACCTCACTTTTTTCTCCCTGCCATTGTCAGGTCTTGCTCTTGTCCTTGGCATTCAATGGCTTGAAATGTTGGGATCGGTGGTTTGCAATTGGAAACAGTTGACCATGGATTTCATTTGGGAAAATAAAAACTGAACGCTACAAGGAGTGGACGTACAAACCATTCAGGTAGGTTCACCAGAAGAAATAGCAAAGGATCTCCGCCATGGACACGTGTTATTTGCTGTGTGTTTTCAATCGACTATGGAGACTGCACCACCTGATGCACTAACGAAAAATAAACAACAAAAAATACAGGGGTTGTTGAAAGAATATGAAGATGTGTTCCAAGAGCCCTCAAGCTTACCACCTACACGAGAAGTAGACCATTGTATTACGCTAAAGGAGGGGACTGAACCAATTAACGTATGCCCATATAGGTATGCCCACTTCCAGAAAACTGAAATCGAGAAACAAGTCCAAGAGATGCTAGATTCAGGGCTCATTCGTCCTAGCA